>JAODUE010086783.1:0-14240 GCA_027564755.1 Amblyopsis hoosieri
CCTCCGCCCAGGAAGCGGAGGTGAAGCTTCTGCACGTGTGGCTAATAGGGAGCCGAAGACGTGCTGGGGACGCTGTCTGGTGCTGAACCGGTGGCTCGGCGTGGTCTGCTGCCGGAGCGGCCGCGAACCGTGACACTTTCTAACCCTTTTTAAACAAATGTGTATTGTTTTACAATAAAATATGAACAATGATATAATGCACTATTTGTGCCATAAATCATTAACGTTTATTTTTACACATCTTCACTCAGACATGTCACAAAGGCATGCCAAATATACCAGGTCTCTCTGAAGTTGCCATACACTGCCATGTTGTCATGTTGAATGATTTTACTTACCTCTTCAGTTTTCACAGAATTACATACATCATAATCACAGGCTGCTTTTCTGGTTTCAAAGGGGCATTTGGCAAAGGATGCTCTCTGCTGTCAAAACCTTGCAAAAAGACAGAGCAAAAATCATCTTTCAATGTCAACAGGTAGTAGACTTCACAATGACCTCAAGTAACCTGAAGGGAACGGGGGCGATATATAATTTTGGCTGTTTCCTTACAACAATCACAAGTACTCATCACTAAAACAATACCCAATACATGTATTTTCATAGATCATGTTTATAAAAGAATATACCTAACATAGCCTACATCAGATTATACAACGAATGTGTACAAAAAATGTATAAGGCATTATGGATTCAACAGACGATACATAAAATATACAAACACATTGTTCCATAAAAACAGACAACAAACTATGATGAACACATTTGGAAAATCAAATAAGAGAAGTTACCCTGCCCGGAGGAGGCCCGGGGCCCCGGCTTTCTACTGTAGGAAACATTTGTGCCATTTTGAAAGCAATAATACAATAATATACCTAATATTTATAAAGCTATCGTTCAACGTTCTTGCAATCGTTCAAGCCATTCGACCTTCCTGATAATCTCTCATATACGTGCACCCTTATCAGGATGGCGCAAGCACGCGACCAAAGATTTTCACCAAGCAAGATATCGAAAAACCAGGAACAGAATCCAGGAAATAGGCCAATCAATTTCTTTCATTGAGCCATCTTGGATACGATTTATTTTCTCCATTTGTTCTAGCTTTAGTTTCTATTGGTCGAAGAGGTCGTTTGCCTCATCCGCTCTGGCCAATAAGAACCATTTTTACACTCGTCACCCAAAAAAGCAGAAACTCTGAATATAAACAAAGGGGACTTTGCCATGTTTTGTCGAAGCTGGGAAAAAAAGGAATGTAGATACCATAAATCATTTTGAAAATATTAATACCTTAGTAAATAAAACCTGGCATGTATGGACTGTATGGCCTAACTCATATTCAGATAAATGTTAGTTCAATTCTGCTTTAAATCACATTTTACTAGTTATTTTTGCTCACTTTATTTACTGTAGCTTTTTTTTTTTTTTAAATGAGACTATTTACACTTATGGTTATGGTTGTATGGGTTCCTAAAGCCATTAACTATACTAGTAGTGCAGGGTCTTTCAAGTTGGATTGGATTTAGGTTGAAATGTATGATCAAATATGCCAGGCCGACTGGGTTAAGTTTGCAAGCAATGACACATCTAATCCATGTGTATCCTTTCCCTTGACCTCCGACTGGACCAATTGTTCTAAAGCAGTGATTTTAAACTAGTAATACAACACATGCTTTAATATACAAACAGCAATATACAACAATGAACACATTGAACATCACTGATACATTGTACACTGATACAAAACACAACTTTGTAAATTATATTATATTATCACCTCACAACTAGAGACATTTTTGAAGTCCCAAAGAAACACTGAATACAAACGAGTTAAGATTGTGTTTTTAGTGAGGTAAAATTTGAAGACTGATAAAGGCTGAACCTCCCATAGTGCATCAGGGCACATGCAGGTAATGTAGTGAATGTGTAAAGCAAGAAAACAGTAGTGTGCATCATGTGTGGGGGTGGGTATGACCACACAGGGTTGCTACAGTAAATTGTTCTAAATTGTTTAGCAGGGCTTAGCCTTTTACATTAAAGATGGGACAATTAAACTAAACTAGATTTTATTTAGAAACTATCAGTGCTTTTAATATACACTATAGTGTTGCATAGTACTGTATGGTAATGAGTTTTGTAGCATAGCATTCTGTTCAAATTTTAATATTTAGCAATAAATGCCACATGTGGAATACTGTATGTTGTAACCAGTTTAGCTACGGCAGTCAGAAAACTGTTGTAGTGACATTGGCTACTTTTACATGCGCACTAGTATTCTGACTACGGCAATATTCTTAATTTGTAACTTTTATTAATTTTATATTTGGTGTGATTACATTACATATTCGAAAGAGGGCAGTATCTGTCTCTCCCTCAAGCCTTCATATGTTTTCATTTGTCATTATAACGTGTTATTTGAAGTTGGCATCTAAGTCTTTATTGCTTTTTTCATCTCTTTTTTGTTTTTTGAAGATTTAGAATACTGAAAGGTTTGCATGCTTTTAGTTTTGAAGTTATATGTTTCAGTTAGCGAATATGCTAAGCAATCTATACGCTATTTTGCCAAATTAGAAGTACAATAACACTATCACGCACACATTTCAGTCTGTAAGAATTGTGCATCTAAATAATGGTTGGCTGTGAAACAGCCGAGGTGGAGCCAAGACGGGTCTCATTAGCATAGACTATGGGGTCATAAATGTGACTGCCAATTATCATTACTTGACACATGTACAACATCAGTCAATCCTAGCAGATAAACGGCGTTACATTGGCATGTATCTTTTGGAGTGGAGAGCAGGACTAACAAGAACAACTGGGAACTTAAAAGCCAGACTAGTCAGGGAACTGGTTACCTTCCGTATGTAGACCTCCCAGTACTCCTCAAATCGGGATCCTGGCTATCAGAAAATCGACTTGATGATCATCCGGTTGTCCGTTAAAACCCTCAATCAAACCCAAACTCCAAGCTGCCTTCACCAGGTCAACAGCCTTTTCAGATCGAGTTGGTCACTGTGAGTGCGCACAAACCGTTGGCTTGGGTTCTAGACAAACCGACTCGTATTCCCGTCACCCATGAGACTAGAAGTCGCAGCGAGGATGGACTTGTTCAAGAAACTATGGAAGGCGAGGAAGTTGATTCTGGTGGTCCTCATCCCGTTGTCCCTGCTTCCTCTGCCCCTTATCCACCCGACCAGCGTAAGTAATATTTTAAAATAATCAAACAGGCAAATAGGCTCAATGCGGGGTCTTTATCAAGTAGAACGCCCTAATGTAATATTTCTTTTAAGTACGGAGTCTCAATATAAATGTTAGGGAGGGTTTTTGGCATATGAGAATAAGTCAAAAGACCCAGTGTCCTGTGTTTTGATTCATTCTGAACGTCCCGAGTTGCCTCGGTCATCTTAGCGTTGTGCGTAATGTCTCGACGTGTTGATGATGCCATTTGAACTTGGTCTGTTATTCAGTTTTTACAATTCAAAACTAGACACATTGCAAGCGAGCATGGGTAGACCTGTTCTATTGGATACTTGTTGCGTAAACTCACCGCACCCGTGCGTAAAAGCGCACTTTGTTCTCACTATTAAAAGAAATAATACTAAGCCTAGCTTTGCTATTATTGTAAGACTGTTTGGCACTGCAAGCGGCACATGACGCGGTGAAGAAAGAACAATGGACCCATGCCGCTGAGGTTATTTTTGTTTGTTATGTAAGGGCACATAGACAGTGCCTGGGTCCCCACATTGGGGACAAGTAGGCCTATACATTTATCCATGTGGATGTAGTGGTCCATAGGCCTACAGGGTCCAGCTGCGACAGAACAGAACATCTGTTGGATCTGTTCTGGTCAGCCCACATCAGGGAGTAGAGAGGGACCTGATGACAAGAGAACAGAAAAACAAAAAGTGCATAGGAAGTCAGAGAATTTAGATGTCAGGAGATATGAAAGGCAAACACGGGACTCCAAATGTTCTTCATATTTTAGCAATGATGATGTTTTTGTATATCATGCTTTGGCTCTTTCATCAATGTAAACATCTCAGTTTGTCTCCCACTGTCTTGGGTTTATCAGTCAGCAGTGCAGGTAACATATTTACTCCAGAGTAGATATCACACACAAGACAAAAGTGTGTCTTTCCACTAGGCACGATTGTCCAGGTGTGTGTAGATCTATATATGCATCTGTCTTTGGCATCTCTATGTGCATGTATGTTTCTTTCTCTGTGGATACCCAAACAGCCATGTGCTTAATCTTAGTGCTACCTTTAAAAAAAGATGAAGATGGAATAATACATTCAGTGACTTGTCTGAGAGATGAGTGTGTTACAAGGAATTAAGAGTTGAAAGGCTGTGAAGTTTTTCAATTTTTTAGTTCCAAGTTATGATTTTCTCATGAATGCAGCATTATTTGAGCTTTATTTGACTTGAGGTGTTTTAAACCCATGAGACACAAACAGTTGTTGCCGTGGCTTTGATGGTATAAATTGTAGGGTGTTGACTCACAAGTCTGACAACATGTTTAAAAAATAATATGAGGTTACATTTTAGAGAGCACAAACTATTCTATTCCATTCTATAATTTTAATATTTTAGCCGGTTTATCCATAGTTGAATGTATAAAGTATTTAGAGCTTTATGTTATTCTAGTGAAACTGAGTTAACTTTCACCTATTATTTAAGGTGGTGTGGACTTCATAACTCAGGTGTTGACTTCAAATCCTTTATGTTGTTGTTGATATGCACAAATGCTGTAAATGGAATTTTACCTCAAAATTATGCCTTGTTTCTCTTAATTTGAGCATAGTCAGTATGTATTTACAAGAAAATATTCACAGGCGCTTAGCAAAACATCTTGTCATCGGCAAGGCTGCATTACATGATTCTTGTCTGGATGCTTACATAGCAACTTTTAAAAGGTTGGAGAGTTGTAAGATATAACAAAGCAGGGATGAATGTTTGCAGATCTATTGAAATGACCCTGTGGGTCACAGTGTTGCACTCATCTTCTGATTAACTAACCATGATCAATGCACAGTGACTGCTGTGCTGAATCAGATGATATCATCTTTGTCTGTTATTTCTTTACTCTTTAATCTTTACAATGGCCTTTGTGTGTTTGTGTATTGTTAAACGCAGAGGTGGAAGTAATGAATAACAAATACTTCCGTTGCTGTAATTAAGTAGACTATACGTGACTTCACATTTGTGCATTTGTTACTGAATAAATCATTTATTTAGCTTTAATTATCAAATTATTATTTACCATTTACCATTACACATAATCAAGAAAGCGGCCACTCAGGTCACATTCTCATGCATCTTGTCAAAATGATTAAGATTTCTTTCTCCTCAGAAATTAACAATAATCATTTCACTAAAGGACTGCAACTCAGTAAAGCATGCTCCTTCCTCTCTTTTTTTGTTCAGTTATTAATGCATGGGATACATTACATAATAAGAAAGCGTCTTTATACATTTGAAAATAATAATAATAATAATAATAATAATAATAATAATAAACTTGATCTATATCCATTGCTTTGTAAATGTAAACACAAATGAAGTGGTGCAGACCGCACCACACAACACACTGTCCCAGCCTTGGCAATGCATAAATTTGGGGGTGGAGCTTCTGAGGGAGCACCCATGTGGCATTACTGGGAGTTCAAATATCAACAAGGATTATTGACTCCACTGAGTTTTTAGATCAATGTCTTTTTACCACTCTGGTCTGCCTCTAAATCAGCAGAGCCATCAGCCATCAAACAACATCAACATCAGTCAAAAGCCTGGAATGTGCTAATCCAATTAGGCAGATTCCTTTATTATCATGGGCATGCTTCCTGACTGAATGACGGCTTGTGTGAGTGAGTGTGCTGGATGACGTCTGGCAAACAAGGTGATTAGAAATGGGCACTATCTGTAGTCACCGCAGGTAGACAATGACTGATTAATAATATTTGCAATACTATAACAACAAATAGTTCCATTGAGTTTGGCAATGAGTTTGCACACATCTTTAGCCAACAGGGCACAGTTAATTATGTGATGATTGTTATAGTTTTTATGCACAAGGAACGAGTCATATTGTTAAATTTAGAAACTTCAAATGCTAAATAGTTTTGATCATATGTTAACAGTTTCTTTTATTCTGACCCCTAACATTGTGTTCTGCTTTCAACCTATGGAGGTTTTCTTTGATTTTGACCCAAGATATTGCATTCTGTTCTCAAACTAATCCCACTGCCCTGTCTAATACCATTAAATACCTTTTGGCATGTTGGTACACTTTGCAGTATTTAGAATGAAAGACCCAAATAAAACTTCCTAATTAAGAACTCTGCTAGAACTGTTCAAATGTGTCTAAATGTTTGGAGTCCGAAGCCAACAAAAAATTAAAAAACATTTTGCAATAATTACTGGAAAACTGTCTTCATTGAAACACCCACTATAAACTCTAAAAGCATATACTGTTTATTTCTGGTATGAGTATTGTAACATTTAATCTCAGATGCATGCTGGCATATATGTATATCTCTGCTGTGAAAAAAACACGTGATTGTGACATTACATAACTGCAGGTGCACATTTAAGAGGTCAGTTCCCTGTTTGGTCAGGTAGCACTTCCTACTAGCTAATCCTTTCCGTCCCTCCTCCTAATTTCAGATGAATTTATATTTGTGTAGAGCTATTGTACATGCAAAAACATATTCATGCCATATTAATGGTTAGAGAAGGGCAATATATTTCACTGATGTCAAATGATTGAATGTGTGTAATGAGTGGATTGTTATTTTCAGTGTTAAGGGTGTTACATTAATTAAAGGCACGGTTAGTCATTCTTGCTAACCTCAAGATGGAATCAAAACAGTATCGCCACTCCGCGTTGCCGCTCCACACACAGAAATACATTGTGAAGCAAAGCGTAGTACTATGGCTTTGTTGATATGAGCGGTGTTCGCCACTTTGCTTGTGATACTATTACGGAGCCAGCGCTGGGTAGAAGTATCAGGTCATTTTTTCAACGCGCACAGAGAACGGTAAGCTAGCGAAATGCGAGGAGAGGAGTTTGTTGAATCTGACAAAAAGTGTATTGCATTCAGTTTGCAATAGCTGACTTCACGTTTAAATGAAATTAAAAGAGATCACTTTCTAACATTGAGTATTTACATTATTATTATGCTTCTAAGCCCTAATGCTTGAATTACTTTCTTGTTCAAATACCAAATTTGTGTCACTTCTGATAGCTGAGTATTTAAACAATAATGTCACCATGGTAGGGCTGAGTTGTGCCATCTCCTACTGTGAAATTGGCACTGTGTACCTGCAAACTAATGCAAAACTAACTAACTCTTAACAACAGCAACAATCTCATCAACACAGTGATTGTGTGCATGTGTGTGTGCAGTGTGTAACTTTTCCAGGAGTGGCAATACAGGGTGGACCTAAGCTACATTAGCAGTAGGCATTGTGATAAGGACTTGGTTCACTGTAACTGATTCTGCCTTGATTCATTGAGAATATTAATAAATATTGGAACATCTCTGTCATCTCATCTTTAATCGTCATTTAATCATCCGAATACAGGAGAACATCACATATGAACGACTACATTATTATTTGTTGTTTTGCTTGCTAGCTGGATTAATTGCTATGTCATCCTGTGTGTGTGTGTGTGTGTGTGTGTGTGTGTGTGTGTGTGTGTGTAGGAAGCATGCTGTGCATACGTGCTGATAGTCACAGCTGTCTATTGGGTGTCTGAGGTGGTCCCGCTAGGAGCTGCAGCCCTTGTTCCGGCCTTCCTGTACCCACTGTTTGGAGTGCTGAAGTCCAGCGAGGTGAGTGCCTGTCTGTTATCTTGTGCTACGGCCTTTTCCAAGGTCGCGAGTACTGCTGTAAAACACTACAGAGGTCACGCTGTTATTGGAAATGTTTTCATTCACGTCTGTGGGTGCATTTCTGATTTATTGTATGATGATATGCGCATATAGGACTTTTTAGGACCCTTTAATTAAGGACCATGCGATACCCTGTCTACACCACAAGCATGCATTTGGGGTGTCCCTGACCAATAATTGACGTTGTCGAATCTATTTGGTCAAGTCATCAACTTCCAAAGTTCCTACTGCTGACTTACCAGCTTGTGAACTTGGATGAACCATCTTGTCGTTTTCGCTGTCTGCACACCTAAACCACGCCCATATAGCTATCAACACGACGCTGATTGGAAAACCACGCCCGTATAGCTATAAAAATGAGTCCTACGCTTTCCAGACTGATTCTCACAGCGTAATTAAACTGAAGCTGGCAAGATCAGGATGGTCTCGCGAGGATAGCTTCAAGTCACATCCCTGTGAAACAAACAGTACACTTTTATTTATACTACTATTAGTATTATAGTAAAACTGCATAATTATACTAATATTATAGTATTAGCAAATGCTTTATCATTACAGTACCATTGAAATCATATTGAATGGATTACACCACACCCCTGAAAGCCTCTTTTGTCATGTACGGTAGAGTAACAGAGACTCATCTTCATGAGTCATCTTCAGCAGCCTAGATGTTAGGACCATGTGGGTGATGTTCAGGAGGGCAGCATGGCGTGACTTGTGGCAAATCCAATAGGATGACCAGCCGGGGCAAATCAGCTTTTTGACTTGAAGTCTGTCAGACAGCAGCGTTCTAAAGAGATGACTGCTGATGATAGGAGAACCGTGTCATGTGTTGTCTCTTACATTCATCAAGGACCAGGCGTATAGACATTGTCAGCACATTGTTCTGTGTCCTGTTTGTATATTTGTCTTTTATCTGGCTGCACATACATTTCCTAACAAGGACAGTAAAGTAAAGATGGTGGATTGATCGGTAGTTACAAATCGATTGTTATCAAACCCAGCCGAAATGTAGGTCTCAACAACAAGAGAAGGAAATAGCATGCAGTAAATAGTATGAAGACCCAGATACTGTATCATGAAGTGAATACATGTTGATAGGGTCCTAATGTATCAGTTGGCCAGATTACTGTATAGGCTGCTAGAAGAACATAGGGTCAGAGGGAACTGGGTGAAAGGTCTGTATTTTGAAGTGCACTCTGAGTGTGTCTTTTTAATACCCCCGACTTCTTCTCTGATCTCTGTCGAGAGCGGCAGACAGCCAAATATCTGAGACATTGGGATCTAATAAGGGTAGCAACAAGACATCCTTCTGCTTCGGAGAACTATAGTGGGGGAAGGGGTTTAATGGGTAGAGTAAAGCCTTAAAGTTGCCAGTCAGTTCCCTTTGCTGCTTTAAATTAAAGATATCTGGTGTGTGTTAGAGAACTCAAGGTGATTTGAATATATTTGATATGTTCATATCCCATTGAGTCTGGTTGTGGTCCCTGTAAACCTTCTCATCGTCAGTGTTAGGATGGGGTTTAAGATGCATGGTGCAATTTAATATGCAAGGGGCATATCATATTTGTATCAGAACATGCTACATGTATTGATGCTGCATAATCATACACAAAACTCAGTTTATTAGTTATGAGGTGAAAGAGAAAGCAGAAAGTGGTTCTAGTCCTGGCTAGCTTCTAAGGCTTGTTTGGTGCACCTAGCTGGCCAGTCCACACCTGGGACTCACACCTGGGTCTCTGGCATTAGAGGTGGGCGCACTAGGGGCCAAGCAACTTAGCGTCAGTCGCTAGGGCGACCTTGAGCTGTCGGAGAGTGAGGTTTACTGCATTACCAGTTGGCTACTGTTAGCACACCTTTGACCTGTTTCCTTTTAGATCAGCTACATTCTACAGCTGTAAACTGTGATATGTACTTGTATCTGCGTTTAGCGTTAGCCTTTGTTTTTGTGTTAGTCTGCTTATCTGCTTGTATTCTTTTCTATTCTTTTACATTCCATTCATTGTACAGCGCTTTGATTGACACTGGCTGTTTTTCAATGGGCTCTATACATTACACACTATTTGGTTGTGATTAGGCTTACCACATATTGCCCTAAGATTTGCACCAGGGTCAATCTGTATTATAACTGTTTTTATTTGGGCATTGCTGATGGTGTGTGTGTGTTTTAATGTCATTTCATTCCAAATCCTTGTATTTAATATCAGAATCAACACATGAGGATAAAAAGGAGTAAAGTAAAGTTGATCTGATATGAGCAGTTGATAATGCAAAAATAAAATCTCTCTTTACAGGATGTCTTACATCCTCCCAGTAAATAGTCCAGTTTTCTACACAATCAATGTCAAGTCACAAGCCTCCAATTCAAAATGGTGACCCTAGAATTGTAAGCAAATGAAAAAAAAAGAAAAATAAGAAAAAAATGTTTTGGATTCACATTGGATTCACATTGAAATGCACTGTTGTGCTAAGGGACTCATGTATTCACAACATAGGGGACATTCCCACTCTATATAAAGTAATGTTTAACGTCCTCTGTGGGCCTCAGTGTAAACTGAGAATATATTTTTAACATGGCATTGTGTATGTAAATACCATATAATATACAGTAAGCAACATAATAGGACACGCATGTGTGGAATGTAAGGGTCACGTGTATAAATTAATTAGGGCCATTAAGGTGCTGTCAAACTACAGTAAGTTTACCTGATCATTTAAATTGCAGCAAAATACATTTTCATTTTTTATAATGGTCACATTCTGTGTGTGTGTGTGTGTGTGTGTGTGTGTGTGTGTGTGTGTGTGTGTGTGTGTGTGTGTGATCTAGGTAGCAGCAGAGTACTGCAAGGACACAACCCTGTTGCTCATGGGCGTTATCTGCCTGGCAGCCTCCATAGAGAAGTGGAACCTTCACAAACGCATCGCCCTGCGCATGGTGATGATCGCTGGGGCTAAGCCTGGCATGTGGGTCCTATCACACACGCACACATGCACACACACACGCACTCACTCACTCATATTTACTCACGCATACACACACATATGCATTCACACACACACACACACACACACACACACACACACACACACACACACACACACACAAGAGCTAACACACACACACACACACACTCACACACACAAACACACACACACAAACTCACTGACTCACACACACACACACACGCACGCACACACACACACTCACAGTCCATATCAACAGTCCAACAAATCAAATGTCAAAAATATGTTTTTAGAAAATGGCCGTGGATTTTACACCTAGGCCTTCAGCTACCTGAATCAATCCACGCCTTAATACCATTATTATGATGCCACGGATAGAAAAAAGTAAATATTTATAAACAGAGTTTAACTGTGAGTTGTATCACAGAAAGGTATTTAGCAAGATTTATGACAGTATTTTCTATTTTTCTTCAAATTTTTGTTGTGTTGTTTCATTTCCCAGCGCACTTATTCATTAAGCGGTAGATCCACTCTGCTTGGCAACGGTCTTGTAGCCCATTCCAGTCTTGTGTAGGTCTACACTCTTGTCCCTGACATCCTTGGACAGCTCTTTTGTCTTGGCCATGGTGGAGAGTTTGGAATTGGATTGATTGATTGCTTCTGTGGACAGGTGTCTTTTATACAGGTAACAAGCTGAGATTAGGAGCACTCCCTTTAAAGGCATGGTCAGTCATTCTTGCTGACTCAAGCTCAAATCAAAACGGTATCGCTCCTCCGCGGCGACGCCTCACACAACGAACAATGTTCATACGAGCAGTGTTTGCCACTTTGTTTATGTTACAATTTACAGAGCCAGGGCTGTGTAGAAGTATCAAATTATTTTTTCATCACACACAGAGAAGGGTAAGCTAGCGAAATCAGAGGAGATATTTGTTGATTTTGACAAAAATTGTAGTAGCTTACATTTAGCTTGCAATATCTGACAATTCCAGAGTGTGCTCCTAATCTCAGGTCGTTACCTGAATAAAAGACACCTGGGAGCCAGAAATCTTTCTGATTGAGAGAGGTTGAATACTTAATTAATTCATTAAGATGCAAATCAATTTATAACATTTTTGACGTGCGTTTTTCTGTCTCTCACTCTTCAAATATATCTACCATAAAATGATAGACTGATAATTTCTTCGTCAGTGGGCAAAAAAATGTTTCTTCACTGTATATATGCTGTATACAGTAAGTATATCATATTCTGATAGTGGATAGGCCAGCAGAGAAGGTCTTGCTGTCCCACCACTGATAACATTTTAGATACATAGCCTACTTGACATAGTTGACTATCTAATATGGCTGCAGGTATGGTACAGTAAGGCTCAGAAGGATATGTGATACTGACATGACATACTGGTACTCAGACAGCATGGAACATAAGATGTGTGTGTGTGGGTGCAGGTTGGTGCTGGGCTTCATGTGCTGCACTGTATTCCTGTCCATGTGGCTCAGCAATACGTCGACTACAGCCATGGTGATGCCCATCGCTGAGGCCGTCCTACAGCAGCTCATATGCACCGGCGTGGCGGACGCACACGGCGACTCAGAAACTGCTGAGGCCCCATATGAAAGCGGTAAAGCGGGCCACGTCTGGCTAGTGTTAAATGAAATAGGGCGTGTGTTTCGAGAGCTTCTGAAGGTGAATGGTATGACCTGAGATGGTGTAGTGGCTCATTCTGTAATATGCTTGTCATGCGTTGTCATGGTGAGGAGGCCATGACGGACGTGCTTCTCTGTTGCAGACAAAGAAGAGAATCTGGAGAAGAACCAATTAGAACTCTTCTATCGCAGCAACAGGTGTGTTTGTGCGTGTGTGTGTTGGTGGCATGCTACAGTAAAAGCTTAATGTGTTAATATTGCTATCTACCTGTCTCTCCCAGCAACTCCACTGACAAGGAGCTGTGTACACTAAGTGAGGTCAGTCAGACAACATATGACAACATACGATAACTCCTCCATGTTGGAATGAATAGTTAATCTCACCATCTCTTGCTGTTTGTCTCCGGCAGGTTCAGATGGTTGAGGTGAATGGCGTGGTCATTACAAAACCCAGCTCTGACCAGGAGTTGATCCAACAGAGCAATGGAGTCTTGCCAGAGGTCAGGAACACATACGCTCTTCTAATATAATACAATACAATACAATACTATACAATACATTTGTCATGGCAAAATATTAGGCTATCTTTTACTATATGTGATTGTTTTTGTAATTGGCCAAACCATGTAATTGGTCAAGCCAAGCTCCACTGAAACTTCTTGGATTTGTTGATACAGCTGTTATTTCCCACCAATGTACCTATATCACTGGCATAATAAGAAATTAGAAATATCAGGTGCATATTTCTGCCTCGTCACCATTTATAAAGCTACACCTGAAAATATGACAACACAACAATGACAGAAATGCCCAAGTCGGGATATTTAAATACAAATGGTTGCAAATACGTCAAGTTACTTAAATACTGTTACAGTAATGTATGAATACAAATAGCAAATAATTTGTGTTTTCCGTAGGGCTGTGACGGTTTCCGAATTACCGCAATACCGCGGTCATGTGATCCTACCGCAGGATAGAGCTCATCACCGCAAATATTTTGTTTTTGCTAGTGAAAGTTACAAGAGTGCATTTAATGTGTGATATGAAAAATAAATCATAATTTAGCTATCATCATTGACTGTTTGTCTGTTATATTAAATATAAATCATTGTTTAGCTATCATCATTAGCTGTCTGTCTCCCATCATGTCTAAGCGCTTTCGGAGTAACAGAACGGGTCCTCGTCACTATAGTTACTCGCACGCCGGTGTTATGTGCCTACTGGTTCCCAATATAACTGGGTTCCTATCGCGTTCATGTGGTGTGCACGCTTTACTTAACCGCAGTACACATCTGGCAGCAGATTTGTCTAAATTACACAAATATTAACAATACGTTTTCATTCCTCACCTCATTACTACATTAGCAAATAGGTTTTATATCAATGAGAACTATATCACAACCCTCTACAACTCCCAGGATTGTTTAGAAAAAGTAGTTTGTCTGGAGTGGGTCTCGATCACGCGAAATAAAATCAGACAAATAACTATTACACAATACCTTAACCAATAGGCCAAAGCAACTGATGTAAAGTGTTTGGCTAATCATAAATTAATCACTTGGACAATAGACGTCGTAACATTTTGTTTTTAATTGTCTTATGACAACTGGTTTCAGTGCGGTAGGTGATAATACACAGTCCAAACAGTGAGATAATTAGGGTTAATATAGAACATTTTCAACGTCATAGGACATTGATTAATATTTAAGTCTCCAATATTTGTTGTCTTAT
>JAODUE010086794.1:0-14240 GCA_027564755.1 Amblyopsis hoosieri
TTAAAGCTACCCGGTTCTTGACATTTTGTTTTCGGTTCCAACTTGGAACCGAGTTTCGGTGCCCAACCCTACTGGCGACGCCCTTAATGCCACAGCGGTTGGCGACGCTTTCCAGCCCAACTCTACCCTGGCTAGTGACGCCCTTAATGCCACAGTGGCCAGCGACACCATCGAGCCCAACTCTACCCTGGCCAGCGACGCCCTTATTGCCAGAGTTGCCAGCGACGCCATAGTTGCCAGCGACGCTGTCGAGCCCAACTTTACCCTGGCCAGCGACGCCATAAACGCCACAATTGCCAGCAACGCCGCAGTAGCAGGCGACGCCATAAACTCTACCCTGACCATCAACGCTTTCGAGCCCAACTCGACCCTGGCCAGCGACAAAATAAACGCCACTTGGGCCAGCGACGCCGTCAAGCCCAACTCTACTCTGGCAAGCGACGCCATAAACACCACAGTTGCCAGCAACGCCATAAACTCTACCCTGGCCAGCCACGCCCTTGTTGCCAGCAACGCCATCGAGCTTAACTCTACCTTGGCCAGCGACTCTGTCGAGCCAAACTCTACCATGGCCAGCGACGCCATAAACTCTACTCAGGCCAGCGACACCCTTAATGCCACATTTGCTGGCGACGCCGTCAAGTCCAATTCTAGCCAGGCCAGCCAATCCATGTGGGCCAGCAACGCCGTCAAGCCCAACTCTACCCAGGCCTGCATCGCCATTATTGCCAGAGTTGCCAGTGACGCCATTGAGCCCAACTCGACTTTGGCGAGCGACGCCATAAACACCACAATTGCCAGCGACGCCATAAACTCTACCCTGGCCAGCGACGCCCTTAATGCCACAGTTGCCAGCGACGCCATAAACTCTACCCTGGCCAGCGACGCCCTTAATGCCACATTTGCCAGCGACGCTGTAGTCCAACTCTAGCCAGGCCAGCATCGCCCTTATTGCCAGAGTTGCCAGCGACGCCGTCGAGCCCAACTCTACCCAGGCCAGCATCACCATAAACGCCACAGTTTCCAGCAACTCCACAGTTGCCAGCGACACGGTCGAGCTCAACTCTACCCAGGCCAGCATCGCCCTTATTGCCAGAGTTGCCAGCGACGCCGTCGAGTCCAACTCTACCTTGGCCAGCAACGCCATAAACGCCACATGGGCCAGCGATGCAGTCAAGCCCAACTCGACTCTGGCGAGTGACGCCACAGTTGCCAGCATAGCCATAAACTCTACCCTGGCCAGCGACTCTGTCGAGCCCAACTCTACCCTGGCCAGCCACGCCACATGGGCCAGCGACTCTGTCGAGCCCAACTCAAGTCCAATTCTAGCCAGGCCAGCCAATCCATGTGGGCCAGCAACGCCGTCAAGCCCAACTCTACCCAGGCCTGCATCGCCATTATTGCCAGAGTTGCCAGTGACGCCATTGAGCCCAACTCTACCTTGGCCAGCGACAACATAAACGCCACATGGGCCTGCGACGCCGTCAAGCCCCTCTACTCTGGCGAGCGATGCCATAAACACCACAATTGCCAGCAACGACATAAACTCTACCCTGGCCAGCCACGCCCTTGTTGCCAGCAACACCACAGTAGCAAGCAACGCCATCGAGCTTAACTCTACCTTGGCCAGCGACGCCATAAACGCCACATGGGCCAGCGACGCCATCGAGTCCAACTCTAGCCAGGCCAGCCAAGCCATGTGGGCCAGCGACGCCGTCGAGTCCAACTCTAGCCAGGCCAGCGACACCCTTATTGCCACAGTTGCCAGCGACACCCCAACGCAACTGTAGCCAGCGACGCGCCCAAATATACCCTGTCTAGCGACTCCTTCAATGCCACAGCGGTTAGCGACACCGTCCAGCCCAACACCACCCTGGCTAGCGTCGCCACAGTTGGCGACGCTGTCCAGTCCGATTCCACTCGTCAGTGACTCTCCCAACGCCACCATAACGCCACAGTAGCCAGCGATGCCACAGTAGTTGGCGACGCCGTCCAGCTCAACTTTACCCTGGCCAGCGACTCTCCCAATGCAACAGTAGCCAGCAACGCCCACAACTCTACACTGGCTAGAGATGCTGTCCAGCCCAACACCATCCTGGCCAACACTACCCTTGACCAACTTACAATGGCTACTGGAGGGCTAAAGCTGTAGTCCAAGGTGTTATATGCTCTGCCATGTTAATGGCTGTATAGCTGTGAACTATTTGGATCTTGGCTTATTTCCCCACTCTCTGGCCAATGTCTTATTTCAGTCATTTTATTTTAGTCATTAAATTCTATATCCCACTCTTATAACTTGTACCAAATTTTCAGGTTTGTAAAAAAAGCAGCGTTTAGCCCCCAGATTCTGCTGACAAAATGTTTAATTCAGCATATCTTGCTTTTATAATATATAGAATGCTATGTGAACAATCAAAATAATTTAATGTCTTAAATATGCCACTTAATCGCATCCTATTAAGACTACTATAATATCCTGACCAATGGTTAATGGGAAAGTGGACTGCTAAGTGAAATGGAAAGTTTCAGATACATTTGGAACTCTGACAGAATATTATTGAAAATTAAGAAATGCGGTTACCAAACTTAACAAATGCAAAAATATTATAGGCTTTAATTCTTCTCTAAGAACAATGGAAAACATCTTTGGGAAACTTTGAATATTATTATGGGGACTAAATCAAATGTGCATGCTTTTGTTTTTATTAATCAGATTTACTCATTACTCGTATATAGATATTGCTAATTAATTTATAGGCAAAGTGGACACTTAGAAATGCCATGAGTGTACATGGTGACTAAGACATTATCCTGAAAAGAACATTGTATGTTTGATTTCGACCAGGTAAAAAACTAACAATTGCGTGGCTTTCATACTAAACGATGGAGTACTCACAAAACTCGCACTCATGAATTTTCTCTTTATTTGACACGTTTTGCGGCTGGACAAGCCATTGCATATTGGACAATGTATGAGGACATTAACGCATTTATTATAATTTGCATAGTAATTTATGGGACGAGGTAAGGCGGGGTCAGAGGCTCGTGGTGCACGTACGCTAAAATACACGTTTATTGGGATGTATGAAGAGAAGATGCGCAGGACCTGGCGTACGCATGGTTTCATACATCTGAATTTTTCTGTGTATGCACTTTTCGAGTTTTGTGAGAACGCCATCTTTTTGTATGAAAGCTGTGCTAATGTTGATACATGAGGCCCCTGGTCTTGATCTTGTGTTGGACTCGACAAAGGTGACCTTGACTACAGCCCTGGGAGGTACATAGGGCTAAATGATTTTGGAAAAATGTCTAATAATTTTTCTGACAGATATTGCAATTGCGATTTGATTTGCGATATACATTTTGTTTTTCATTTTTATATATGAAACATATTTAAAACATGTTACGTGTCTTTCTTTCTTTTTTTAAACAATGCGTCTTGTGAACCGGACGCTGGCAGCCTTGTTACGGTCTCTCTCACCCAGCACGTCCTTGCACAATAGGTGAGTTGCACATCTTTCGTCTCATACCAGAAATAGCCTACGACAAATTTCTGCCTTTCTAAGCCAATATTTTCCGACATTGCTTCCAGCCCAGCGGAGACAAATTTTCAGCAGCACCCCCACATATGTGTTTCCTTGTTTTTCTCGTTTGGTGTTTGTGGGCGTGTACGTACACAGTCGTCTTGAATTTCAGAGCATGACTGGCAGTGGAGCACCGCGCTGACTAGTTAGAATTACAGTAAAACAAGGACAGCATGCATTTATTACAACCATTGACTCTACAAAAAACTGGGTCAGATGCACATATTCATGGCATTCCTTGTGATGCGCTTATCGCATTGTTTCAAATCGCAATTTCTGTTTGAAAGTAATTAATCGTTCAGCCCTAGTTTTAGTACACATTACAACTACACATGGCTGTATGAGTGCACATGTTGACCTTCTTGGTTTTCAGGGTCTTTCTCCAGAGCGTGGAGAAGATTCCATCTGTCCAATCATTGGTCGACACGTCGAGCGTTCCAAACATCTGGGCAGAGCTTATGGCTTTGGGATTCATTCTCATCTCCCGGTGGGCGGAGCCACACTTCGTTAAGGCCTTCATTAAGGTGTGGATACAGCTCGTCTTCCCTGACCCACTGGGTCCTAATGCCATCATTCCTGATGAGACCGCACACACACACACGTTAAATGCAAAGCGCTCAAATATACACAACTTGTAATACATATGTACACACAGACACACACACACACCATGCCGTACACGCTGGGTCTCAAAGAGTTGGACCAGTTTGAGGATCCAGGGCGGATGAGGGATTAGACCAGCCTGCAGTGTCTCGGTGGAGATGGCCTCCTCTAATTCTGGATAACCAGACTTATCTAGGACTGGAGGGGCGAGGAGGGGAGGGGAGGGAGTGAGGTTAAACTTTCTTGTTGTTACAATCATCTGCTCATCTGACAGTTGATTGGTGGAGATGAACGAGAGGCATACCAATCCCAGGAAATAGGTCATTTATCAGACTCAGAAACAATGGTTCATCCTCATCCACCTGGAGAGTGAGAGGGGGGGGAGCAAATAGAGAAAAGTGTGAGAGGATTTATAATAATAAAAAAAAATTTAAAATACACACAGGCTTTGAATGCAACTGTTTCAGTTGCTGCTGCAAACATGGTAGAGAGGAATATAAATTAAAATGAGTCCAGAACTCCAACTTAGATGTGGAAAACAAGGGACCAAGTTCCAAGCAACAAGTTCAGACCAACACGCACCAGTTTGGAGAGGTTCATGTCTCGGAGGACTCTCATGACGACCGTCCTCTCTGGTTCATCAGGAGATGTTCTCTTCACAGCTCCCAGAGTACGCAGGACCGACAGAATGTTACGCAGGCCAAAATCATAGTGCACCTACACACACACACACATACACACACAAAGCTTTAAAATATAATTTGTGAATTAAGAAATGACTAGTCATTATTAGTCAAATTAATAGTCACAGTTTTAGCTGTACTAATATCTGTGTTACTACTGTACATGGTCTATGGTCAATAATTGCCTACAAAAACGTTCCCACTGCAATATATATTTTAAACAAGACCAAATAGACACATTTTAAATACAGATTTGCACACCAGCGATATTTATTTATTTTAAGGATTGTTTGTTTTTAATGAAATTTGTATATATCTGCACTTCCCTTTTGTGTTTTATAATGTGTCTGTTGAGAGTCCTAAACCTAAGAAAATGTTCTATCACTGTGACAGATAATAAAGTTTGGTTAATTGAATTGAAGGGTTGTGCTAACTTATAGTGCTAAGAGTAATGCTATTTGCAGTGCAGGGTTTAGGCAGGCTGTAGTAATACGCACTCTACTAACTACTACAGTATTACACTAGCAGTACCAGGAGTAGAGCTACAGCAGGAATAGCAGCAAATGGCAGTATTGGCACCTGTTTGGACAGCTGCTCCTCACACAGCTTATACAGGGTGTAGAACTTGCGGCTTAAGACCTGGTTGTCACGGAAACCAGCGCTGGCCAGTTTCACCCTCATGATGATGGCTCGGTCTGGGACCATCATGGCCACCGTTCTGAACTGGACCTTCAGGTTTTCTGGGAGCTCCTGACGCCCTGCATATCCAGGGTTCTGAATAATAACAATACCAACCATATTTGACCATGTATTACTACAATAAATAATAATATATATAATATTGATTATTTACTTATCACAGAATTATTTCCAAATATTTACCAAATTACCCAGTGTTATTACCGAGAATATTAAGTATGCATCAATGCATACTTAATAATAAACAATTAAATAATCTGGTGTTGGTGGTGGTGGTCTGTATATGTTTTGTCCATCTTCAGTGAAAGCATGAGCTCTATTGAGCGCCCTCTAGTTCTGTGTTGTTCAATAGACCAATCAGAGCAAGGCTGGTTACCATGGTGAGGAAGATGCCAAACTCTGGGTCCATGTCGACCATGTCTCCGTCTGTGAAGATGAACTGTGTCTTCTTGCTCTTTTTACACTGCAGCACGATGTAGATCTGCTGGGCTGCCACCGACAGAACCGGCAGCTCGATGCGGTTAAACTCGTCGAAACAGCCCCACGCCCCTGACTGGGCCAGGCCTGCACGCACACACGCGCACACACACACACACACGCACACATTTTCATTTCATCTTTGGATCAAAATACAAGTTGCGTGCGCACACACACGCGCACACACACACGCACACATTTTCATTTCATCTTTGGATCAAAATACAAGTTTCCCTGTACGGTGTAAAGATGTGTAGGAAGTGAAACAGCAGGCAAGTGCAGTACATCTAGGCAAATGTAACAACCAGAAAACCAGATGAAATGCCCAGAGAATGAGTAGAGGAAATAATAAAACAAGAAAAGCATAAAGATTAATAGGACCACTAACATGTTGAAAAAGGATTGGACAATGTGTCATTTACCAATTAAAAAATATATAAATATAAAAATAATTTACATACTGCTGGTACTGTAGTAGAATCCCATGTTTTATTCAGATCTATCTCTGTCTCGCGACACACATACACACCTTTGTATATGCGACCCAGTCCTCTGTAATCCATCTGGTCAGAACAGTTAAACACAACAACATATTTCCCCAGACAGCGCCCCATGTCTTTTGTGGTCTCAGTTTTACCTGTTAACACACACACACACACACACACACACGTGACTGACAGTGTCTGTTGTCATGGCGACAGCATGTTGTCAGTGATTGTGTCTCACCGGTTCCTGCAGGGCCTGCGGGAGCCCCGCCCATACTCATCCCTAAGGCCTGGGCCAGCGTGATGTAGCACCTGCATATATAGACACACCCACTTAGATGCAACACAGCAGAGAACTGACCAATAATGATCATGTGACGCTGTACCTTGTGTAGTTACTGTGTGCTCTGTGTGGTGCTGATGCTGTAGTTGTCTCTAGCTGTCTAGCTGTCTGTCTGTGGTGACGACCTGTCTGTCTGCCTGTTTGTCTGTCTGTCTGTCTGTGGTGACGACCTGTCTGTCTCTAGCTGTCTGTCTGTGTTAATGAACTGTCTGTCTGTCTGTGGTGATGACCTGTCTGTCTGTCTGTCTTAGTGCTGGGATGATTAGTCAACGTAAACTGACGTCACCGGTTACGTTACGACTTGTAAATATACCTAGAACTGTATACTCAGATCTGAATAAACAGTGCAATTAATGGACTATGAGAGGCAGCAATGCGCTGTGAACACGCCCAGTCATCCTGAAACCAAAAGGAGATTAAAAAAATTATCGTTTGGTACAGCACTAGTCTGTCTCCCTACCTCTCTGTCAGTGTTGATTACCTGTCTGTCTGTCTGTCTCCCTACCTCTCTGTCAGTGGTGATGACCTGTCTGTCTGTCTACCTGTCTGTCAGTGGGGTGATAACCAGCCTATCAGAGCAGCCCAGGTACTCATTGCAGTAGGAGAACTGGACGTCAGTGATGCGGATCACACACAGGTCCTCATCCTCCAGGAAGTGAAACCTGGACTGTTTCAGCCACTCAAAGTCTGACACCGAGCGCACGTTCATAGTCACCTGGAGCACACGCACACATGCGCGCGCGCACGCACACACACACACACACACACACACACACACACACACACAGCACAGAGGAATTATGAGCACTTAACATTTAACATTTGGTCCGAACGAATTAAAGGAAACCAACAACAGAATGAGCATTCAGGATGTTATCTACAATATCTCTCTCTCTCTCTCCCTGTCTATCTCTCCCTCTCCCTCTCCCTCTCTATCTCTCCCTCACCAGGTCATTGAAGATGTCCTTCTGGTGAACGTGTATGGTGATCAGGGTCTCAAACTGTGTCCTCTCCTTCCTGCTCAGATCACGCGTTGTCATGTCGATCAAGTCGTTCAGCAGGTCCAGGAACTTTTGATTCGTTGTCTGCATGATCTACAGACCAATAGTACCAACAGCATTTAGTAACATTATTTACATTTACAACATTTGGCAGCTTTTATCCAAAGCGACGTACATGTAGCACATTTGTCAACAGTTGGGCAGGTCATAGCAGGTCAAGCAACCAAATATTGTATTATTATAATATAATAAATTATATATAATATATATATAATAAATTAGAATAATTTCAGCATCATATCAGCATGTGTACTACCATGTCAATATCATTAAATCATGGCATTCGAAGAAGACAATTGAGATGGGATCGAGGAGTAAGAGGTGGATTTTAATAACATGTATTATTTCAGTGCAACCATGTACCAAAATATTAAAGGGACATCTTTATATTAAAGGGGCTCATCGATTTGTGTTCAGTCACGAAAACACTGACCGAGCCCCTTCCACACATGGCTATACACTAAATATCTCGTATTTGCTAGCTTTCGCTAGCCAGTCTGTGTGTGTGCTGAAAAACTGGTACAAAGCCGTACAACGTGGTGCAGACTGCACATGACAGTATCCTAGCCAATGTAGAATGTGTGTGGTGGAGTTTCTGAGGGAGCCCCGTATGGCGTTGAACGGAGAGGCGTTTTTAAAACAAAGGGTTGTTGCAGCACTCTGTACATCAAGACAGAGTCAAACTCGTAGAAAACGTCTTACAATATTTCTGAATTTCTGAAAGACTAAACACATCCTCAAAACTGTAAACACAAACCTCACAACAGTAAAAGTGTTTACCACAACAGTATTTCACCTGCAAACGGCCCTGAGATTCTCAAAATTCTAAACTCATGTTTCAAAATTAAACTATTTTGTCAATGAGTACACCACTTACACCAAATGAAAATGTATATTTCTTATTGCATAAACAAAGGCACACAAAATACTAAACATCTGTCTCAAATGGCCTTCACTAGGTAAATAGTGTTGCAGTCAAAAGATTATGCCGCACAAAATACTGTTATTCTCAATAAATATAGTTTGACAAAATGTCTTTAGAATGCATGTGCAGTAAAATACATTAATACAATTACACAGCACTGTAAATTTGACTACAAAAAGAAAAGAAGATACTGTACGTAACACAGTACAAACGGTAAATGGACTGCATTTATACAGCGCTTTTGTAATCTTCCGGCCACTCAAAACACTGTACAGTATTACTTTACATTCACCTATTCACACACAAATGCTGTCAGCCATGCAAGGTACCACCTGACCACCGGGAGCAGTATAGGGTCAGATGTCTTGCTCAGGACACCTCCGCACTTGGTGCGGAGTTACAGTAGCGGGGTTTGAACCAGCAACTTGTAGATCACCTATCGCCCTGCTCTACTCACTGCACCACAGTATACAGTAGTACAGTCCTCAAGACATTTCCTCTAGCTTTTTACTGGCCATACACCTGCTCTGTCACCAAATGACACAACTGGTTATCAATATCACACCTGATATAATTTCCTTAATATTATTTTACTGTAAATATCTCTTTGTATGCCTCTACCATCCCCTGCAATATTCTGGTGTGATGGCCTCAAAGCCAGCATCCATGGCCTATAGGACATATGGGTATGAGGCTGGCAGTCAGAAACCTTACGGTACATTTCAATGCTGAAAATAATCTTTTAGTTGGATTGAGGAATGATGAATATGGTGGAGGTCATACATGTAGACATGTTCCTGAGTGCTAGTGTATTGCACTCTTTTGCATGAAAGGATTTGCCCAATGAATATATGTATTCATAGTTGTGGGAGTGATGGCAATCTCATGAGACATGTGTACCTTCTTGTCGACCTTGCTGAGCTGCAGGGCTCGCTCCGCCTCACTGGTCCAGCTCATCTGGAGAGCCAGCAGGCCCACCTGGGCAGGGAAACGGCTCTGCAATTCCAGCATGCCCAGGCCAGGCTGCTCCAGGCTCTGGTGGGCCTGCCGGATGATTCCATGCAGGGTCTGTTGGACCCCGGCCAGGAGCTGGCCCAACCAGACCTCCACACTGCCCTGAGAGAGGGAGAGAGAGAGAGAGAGACATGGAGAGAGAGAGAGAGAGAGAGAGAGAGAGAGAGAGAGAGAGAGTCATTGTACATAGAGAAGGCGCCCCCTACAGTAAGAATGTACTGACTGCAGTGCCTTGTGTGAGGTCACCTGAAACAACGTGTGTGTGTGTGTGTGTGTGTGTGTGTGTGTGTGTTCAGTACCTGAGCCAGCACAGGCTTCTCCAGTGGGACGGTCTCTCCCTCCTGGGAGCTGAAGGAGGTCATGAGGTCATAGGTCGTCTCCTTAAAGTCCACCCGGAAGACGCTGTCAAACAGACTGAGCAGATGGGGCTGCTCACATGCACACACACACACACACACACACACACACATTGAGATATTTCAAGAATTTAATATATAAATATAATTGTGTGTGTGTGTGTGTCCATACAGTATGTGTGTGCGTGTGTGTGTGCGTGTGTGTGTGTGTGTGTGCGTGAATGTGTGTACATACAGTATGTGTGTGCGTGTGTGTGTATGCGTGAATGTGTGTACATACAGTATGTGTGTGCATGTGTGCGTGCGTGTGTGTGTGCGTGCATGTGTCACCTGTATGGTGTGTGAGTCAGAGGCCTGTCCCAGGATCTCCAGCAGCGCTGGGTCAGACACGAAGAAGAACCGGGGAAATACCAAACGCTTCTTCTCCAAGTAACCTGACAATGACTTCTGACACACCTCCAGCTGCTCCAACAGGTGAGGGAGGAGCTGAGAGGAGAGGAGAGGAGGGGAGGGGATAAGAGGAGGGGAGAGGGGAGGAGGGGAGGGGAGGAGAGAGGTGAGAGGAGAGGAAGTTAATATACAGTTTGCAAACATGATGTAAAAGTGACTGTGCCTTGCTCAGAGGTACCTGGCTGAGGGTGTCGTCTCCCACGCAGCACTGTACGACTCCAGGGACCTCGTGAGCTCTCTGCATGATCTTCTGCCAGGACTTATCAATGTTCTGGAAGCGCTTGGCCTCCTGGTTGGGTCACAACATCAACACGTGTAACATTACACTCATACAATAGTACAATTATAAAGATACTGTGTATATATACGAATACCGTATATATACACACAGCAGCATGTTATCTGAACCTGCGGCAGCTGCTTGGCGATGTCTCCGCCTACAAACACAGCCTCCAGGTATATCCACAGGTTTTGAACCGACAACCACTTCTCGATGACCTCGCTGGTGTTGGACAACTTTTGGACCCACAGCTGGATGGAGGCTTTGAACGGAGCATTGTACCTGACACACACATGCACACGCACGCACGCGTGCGAGCGCACACACACACGCATACACACTGTGTTAATAGAAACGCTTTCTCTCTGACTGACAACATGAAATCTGTCTATTGGCTATTTGTTTGTCTGTCTGCCTGCCTGTCTGTCTGTCTGTCTAAGGACAGCAGTGGGTAGAGCAGGGCGACAGGTGATCAAAAAGTCACTGGTTGGAGTGTATGAACGGGTGAATGCTATAGAAAAATGCTATAGAAACGCAGTCCATTTAACACTCTTTCTCTCACAGTTTTCCTATTCCTGCACTCTGTTTCCCTCTCAGTTACTCTTGTAACATATTTGATTCTATAACAAACTTCATAAATGATGTAGGTAGTAAAGCAATAACCTGTTTATTTATGTATTGGTGAATGTTTTAGGGAAGGTTTCCCTTGACCGATGGGAGCAGGCAAAGGGAGTGCTGTTTGTTTTCATGTGATTAAGCGCTATAATAATACACCTGACTTATTTATAGTTCCCTGGGTTCACCTGTTGCCTAGCAACGAGGACAGCACCATGAGGCTGTCCTCTAGCAGGCCAATTTTCTCTACAGTGTCGGCCCCTCGGAGCAGCAGTTCCCCTCGTGTCCTGAAGGGGGCGAAGGACAGCGTCTGGCTACTCCAGTCTGCGATGACGTCCTTCAGCTTCGCCTCAATGTCACGCTCCTTCACCGCGCTGATACACACATCCTACGCAAACACACACACACGCACACACACATAGACACAAGCACATATGGTCACTTATACACAACAAATGTAATATTATTCATATAGTATTATTTGGAATATTATTTCTAAAAACAAATATTCATTAATAAAAACACTAAACTCATTAAACTCAAGATGTAGGGAAACGTGGGAAACGCACAGCATGAATTATAGCTATAACCTATAGCTGCTCCAACTTATTGATCCTCCAAGTTTGGTTCTAATACAGTCATAAGCCGTGCCCTAAAGACAACAGAGATGCATTCTGGGTAATTACTTCAATGTCCTCCTTGTATTTGAGCAGTGGCACCTCCATGAGGTTCCTTAGGGAAAAGGTGTCAGAGTCCACCTGGATATCACAGCCTGTTATCTGACTGATCCTGTCCCAGTGTCTCTTTAGCATGACCTGCCAGGAGAGGAGACAATCACTTGATTATAGACAGACAGGCTATTGTAGTACAAACACGACAGACAGACAGACAGACAGAGACAGACAGACAGACAGACAGGCACCTTGTTGCCCATCATGGACAACAGTGGGCAGGTCTCACTGAAGTCATCGATGGTTTTCTTCAAGTCTCCGAACGCTTCATAATCCTTCAATGCTTTGGGAAGCTTGCGGATTCTGTCAGAGAGGAAGAGATCAACTGGACTGTGACTAGGTTGTGACCACGTGTTTTTGTATTCATATTATAATGATATGATATATTATTGTTATTATTATTCATGTAAAGTATGTAAAAACGTCAAACTATATAAATCAAATGTAGAGACACTTGCCTGCTCTGGAGGTCAAGCAGCGTGTTGTTGATGTTTTCTGTGTTGACATCGGCCCACAGCAGATCATAGAACCCTGCTATGCTGGACCTGACGCTGTTATATAGACCGTACAGTTTAGCCAGCAGAGACAACTCTCTCCTGATCCTCTGCAGCTCTGGGTAGTCTGCAACACACACACACACACACACACACACAGGTATATATCACAGGTACTGCACAGACAGTACAGGTACACACTGTACAGGCGGGCTGAAACACACCATTGACGTGGAGACCAAACAGCTCCTCTCCAGAGCTGAAGATAGTGTGTTTCCTCCAGAGCTCGTCGAACTCCATCTGGAACATCTGGAGGCGTTCACTGGCCTCCTCAGGACTCACACCTTCTATTGCTGGTCCGCTACTCACACGCACACACACACAGGCACAAGGATGTACAAAGTTATACAATATATAGAGACGTGATGGCAAGTCTGTTACAACATCAACTGAGTGTGTGTGTTTACCTGAGGGTGTATTCTGAACAGAAGGTGTCCAGCTGCTGTCTAAACAGTTTAACTCCAGTCAGCAGGTCAGATCTCATGCTGGGCTGAACTCGGACTAGATAGGCCTGGTTCTGTTGGACCTAAAAACAGAACAGAGACCATTATCTAAGTGTACAGTACACACACTGTATATACAGATATAAAAACAATAATGCAAATAATGAATCAATGTTCTGAAACATTTGAAACCTTTAAACTCTATTCTCTCACCAGCTGTTGGAGGCTTTTCCAGGCGTAGTTCATTCCTTCCACCTGTTCTGTGTATGACTTGTTAAACACCATGTTGTGTTTGTTGAGGAGAGCAAAGGATTCTTCCACCAGATCGATGGATGCCTCCACCTCAATCTCTGCCTCACGCACCTACAAAAGAACCAACAAATACTACTGGTCGAGCCCAGGTGACATATGAAAATGACAAACAATTAACCGGCCAATCAGAATGGATCGACCTCACGCAGCGCTGCCATGGCACTTCGGACATCCTCCAGGTCTGTGATTGGTCGCTGCAGCCGCTTGGACAGCCGGTCGACGAATGAGAAGATGCGACTGGTGTCAGCTGAGGCGCGGCGACTGAGGGCGGAGCCAAACGCTCGTTTCCAAACGTGGCATTCCTGCGTCAAGGACATCTTCAGCTCATCTGTGTCCAGCTGAACTGAGCCCACCAACCAGCTGCCAGGAAGCCCCTCAGTTTCTGCCTCCAGCTTCTATAATGACAGCAAGGGTATACGCGTTACGTTGACTAAGCGTTTACTATTAGAGTTCTTACATGTATTATGAACATGCTTCCAGTCTATTGAAGCAATGCAAATATCAAACAAATATTAGCGGTATATACTGTATATATATATATATATATATATATATATATATATACACTACCGTTCAAAAGTTTGGGGTCACCCAGACAATTTAATGTTTTCCATGAAAACTCACA
>JAODUE010086805.1:0-36062 GCA_027564755.1 Amblyopsis hoosieri
AGCCATCCACCGGAGCCAGACACCCCCCCCCCCCACCACCACCACACACACACACACACACACACACACACACACACACACACACACACACTAACCTCTATCTTGAGAGTGACCGGCTCTAGGCCGCGTAGCGTCTGCCTGTCGAACGGGTCGAAGGCGTCGTCTCTCATGATGGGAGGCTGGAGGACGTAGCCGCTTCTTCCGTTTAGCATGAACAGGGCCTGGTTCATCTGCATGGGCTTGTCTGCACAACAAGGGAGAGTCGATTGCACCACAGAGGTTGAACACAAGCGGCGCTGACGGAGGCTCAACCAAACGAACACGTCGGCCGCCCCTACCTGCTGTCTGGAAGTTGAGTGCTACCAGCTGGGAGCCACACAGCCACATGGGCAGAGGGTCGTAGTTAGAGGAGTCCAGTCTCTGGCCCCGGGGGTAGATCCTGGACAGCTGGAGCCTGTTGTACTGCAGGAACTTCTTCCCTTTCATCTTGTTGACGTACTTCTCCGCCTTGGTCTCGGGGAAGGACGACATGTCCCGGAAGCAGGCCCGCTCCGTGCCGATTTCTGCGTGAGGCAACGGGGGGAGGACGAGTCCGCGTTTAGTGCACGTGTCGGCAGGGTTAGTGTGCACGTTCGTGTCATAGCTTGCTATCAATTGACCGATCCCAAGCCCCGCCCCTTTTCGCCTGTCCTCCAAAAACAGTTGGGCATTTTTTTGGAACGCACAGAAACTCCTTCAACTGTCCGTTTCCTGCTATGCTATCTTGTCCAACACAGTTACAGTAACTGTACATCGGTCAATTCTTTACTCCAAAACATCTGTTAAGCTATGTGTGCCTGTGGTAACTGTCCAGATAGTAGTCTTGATCCAGGCAAACAGTGTTGTGTAACCAATTTGGTATAGGGGTCAAGAAAGGGGCAAGCCTTACTGTCCTCGTCGAAAGGCACAGGTCTACAGTAGATGACGAGGTCGGACAGTTCCAGTGCAATCTTCTTCCTCCTCTCCATTATCTTCCCTTCCTCCAGCTAGGCAGAGGCACACGGCAGTTAAATCGATGACACATCAAGTCAAACAACAGTTTGTACACACTAGAGGTCGGTCAAGGTCAGAGCGCTGGGCTTGTGTTACCAACTCCCACTGGGTCCCCCCACCCCAGAGGAACCTCTACTGTCTGCCGCGTACGTAGCCTTACCTTGGCCTCCGAGGTCATGGTGACCTCGCGGATCTTAGCCACCCACTCCATGAGCTCCTCCTTGCTGCTGGCAGCAATCTCCAACAAGTGGCTGGGGTCCCGCGGAGAGGTAGTCAGCATCAGGGAGAAGACATGAGGCCTGCTGCCTTTCCCTTCAGGACGTACAGCTGAATATGGGAGCACAGCGGAGACGGTGCGGTGCCATTAGGTGTTAACGTCACAGTTGTCAAGTCAAAGGCAGGGTCGGTCATTCTCGAGAACACTTGCCGACTTCGAGCTCAAATCAAAACAGCGTGCGACATATGTGACATCAAAATGCATTGTGAAGCAAAGCATAGTGCTACCGCTTGGATACGAGTGGTGTTCGCCACTTTGTATATGTTACTATTTAGGGAGCCAGGGCTGTGTGGAAGTATCAGATCATAATATATTTGATATTTGTTGAATTTGACAAAATGTGTATTAGCTTACATTTAGCTTGCAATAGATGACAATACATTTCGTATGTATTAAAGTATTAGACCGCAGGGGTGATTGGCAACAGTTAGCAGAAAGCCATTCAGTACCATCTCCACTAGATGGAGCCAGAGAGCCAGTGAGAATAACATGCTGATCATGTATTGCAAATGCTTGCAACTTCAAAAACGGTTCTGTGCCGTAAATCAACATTACTTGTTATACCTCTCAGTGAAAGAAAGTCTAAGGTCTATTGCTGTAGTAAGCATGGCTCAGAGGGAAGGCACAGTAGCATATGCATATACAGTTAATGGCCATTTATTGACTGGACATAGAAAGGCTAGTATTGGCAGATAAAGTGGAGAGTGAAAACAATTTGATCGTTTTGTGAGGATATAAACAAACAGTGTTTGTCCTCTGGCAAGGTGCTCTGCAGACCCTGGGGCACAACAGTATGAGGAGGGAGCGGCTCACCAATCTGACAGGAAGACACATCAAAACTTCCTCTCAGCAGATCTCCCAGTGGGCTGTTCTCAGTCTCCTGCTTGACATAGAGAAGAAAAGTGAGGAGACGGATACAAATGAGCAATGTTCCACACCACGCACATGCTAAGCTGTTACAGTATGACCAACTAACTACAGATTAGAAATAGTCACATTCACTGCAGTGCATACTAGGATAGTAGTATGAGACAGGCCCATATAACTGGATCCTGGACACCTGAATTAACAAGTACATGCTCATCCTTCAACGTGACTTCTGAAACCCCACCAGCCCTGTAGGTTTACATTAAGTAACTCCATTCTGAAACTATTATGACTGTAACAGGTGAAACTGGTTAATGATGCAGAGTAACTAACACATCTACTAAGCTGCCTGAATTCTAACGAACACAAATATGAATAGTCCAATACAATAAATGTTTAGCCCTTTTCAATGATGTACAGTATGCTGGCTTGGCACACCATACTCAAAACCTGGTAAATGCATTTCCATTACATCACGGCTACCCATTTGAAAGTGTCTTTAACTTTAATGACGCGATTATCTTGAGTAACTCAAGTTCAAAATGACAGAATTTGAGATTGATGTAAACGTTTTCAACGTTCTTAATCTACACTTTACAGTGTAGATTAAGAAATAACAGTAGAAATGTGTTTTACATTGTTTTTATGTTCTTTTAACTTTAATGTGCAGCTATTTTTGGCCAGGTCCCTCTTGAAAAAGATGAATCTCAATGTGGCACACACGAAAGAAAAAATTAAATAAATACATGTAGAGATAGCCTTAAAGGCACTTTATTTTGCTACTGCACTCTGCTACCAACTGCACTCAGCTACCAACAAGTGGACCACTGTTGCAAAGTGTCATCACGGATATTCAGGCTGTTGTTACAGCTGAGTTTAGTTGGCCACTGTAACATCCACAGATGACTGGTTATTAATAAAGGCCATGGCAGACTACATAGGCTATGGCGTCACGTTTTCCACCTGGTGACATTAACACAAACAACTTGTGCTTGACCCTCACCGTTCGGTCAGGCTCGGCTGCTGAAGAACTGATCTCCTCCACGTAGTTTGCAGGAAACCACAGCTGCTTTTTACCACCGCAGTCGCCCTTCCACCTGAGAGGAACACACTGGTTTTGTAAAACAGACGACAGCACGCTCAACACACTTGTGTTTACATCTTCGCCCCATCCTGCGCTGGACCAGTCTGACTGGTTTGAGAGTTACAGAATGCTACAATTGTCACTTACCATCCTGTCTCCTGTTTATCCACATTAGAGATAATGGCATTCTTGGTGAAGGAGAGCTCATCGTCCCGCTGCGCTCTGTACTCATACATGGCCTTCACCATGCACTGGAGACACAAGACGTATATGTATATTGGTCTTCACCATGCTGTGATTGGGAAATATAGCGAGTTCAAACCCCTCCACACTGAAATCTCACCTTGAATGTAGGCATTTGATTGGCTTCCACATAGAAGCCTGGGTTCCTCCCCTCATATAAAGACCCGTAGTCTGGCTCCTATTGTTCAAACAGGTTTTGGGTTTAGAACACAATGCTAAACATAGCACTGCGCAATATCTTGAATGACAACATTAACACGGCTACGCAAGCTAAAAACAAGCTTGCTTATGATGATGAAAGCACTAGCAACATTCAATGTGAACAATATGCTCATGCAAATTTGATTTGATTTTCCCGTTTGTGACATTTCGACCTACAGGTCTCGGTAGACAGACAGCCTAGGGATGAACTAGCTTTGGCTAAACTGTTATTACAAAAAAAATGAACTTCTTGATATCTGCTTTATCTTGTGACAACGTTTCAGATTTCATTTGTTTTAGTTTTCTTTGGTATTGCTATTCAAACCATGTAAGGGAATGCAACGACAGAGTGCAGTAACTACCTTTATAGGGTCAAAGGGTAAATCAACATGTTATTGTAAAGACATTATTTCATATACATATACACACACACACACATACACATATACACACACACACACACACACACACATATATACACACACACACACGTTACTTTCCAAGAACAAGCTGAACGAGCACCGCCCACCCTTCCACCCCACCACCTCCTACCAGAGCCTCCCTGGGGCAGATGGGAGCCTAATAACCGTTACATTCCGAAAAATAGGATTTTTCACGGTGCCTTCTGAAGAGCAATTCCCAAACTCCACCAGGGAGCTGTCTTGAGGGAGAAGAAAGAAGAGGAGAAAACGGCTGAGCGAGCGAGAGATGAGGAGGAGTGATGGGTGGTTTAAATGAATGATGGAGGTTGGTATCTGAAGCGTGGGCCAATAAATCCCCTCTGAAGAGACGATCAGAATCGGAAATGGAGGGGCAAAGGGACAAATGAGAAAAGCTTGACTCGCCTAGATGTAGGTATAGGACTCCAAATCAATGGACGACATGCAGGAACACAACCAGGTCTCTCCCGTACTGAACGTCCAAATGCTGGTCCCTCCACACCCCCACCAACGAACATCTACAGTACGCAATTACCTAACGCATGCCTTGCTTCAGGCAGCCACACATGCAAACACAATCGCACACACACGCAAACAGACACAAACGCAAGCATAAACACCCACCGATTGGCCGCGGTCTAATCTCTGGGTGGACTTGGCTCAACTTGGCTCAAAAGAAAATGTGTATGGTGGCCCCAGAATATTCCCCGCTATAGACTAGGACACACACAGCGCACTGGATATTAAGGTGCACATATGCATGCATTCTGTGTGTGTGTGTGTGTGTTGCTAAGGGTGTGTAGCTAAGGGTCCAAGGTTGTTGGGGATCTGGTATGAATCCCCTGCGGTTCATCCTGATCCTATTGGTCATGATGCCCAGAGTGCTGCTGAGACCTTAAGTGACATTCCTCCACTCACACAGTGACCCAGCTGGTCTTCAAGCAACACACACATGCACACACACACAAATAGCATTGCCTCATTAGAGGACATAGGACTCTAATATTAAAAGGCCAGCGCATGCCCACACATCTATACACCAAAACACACACACACACACACACACACACACACACACACACACACACACACACACACACACAGGAATATCACTTAGCATATCCATTGTTTGGAGAAATTAGAGGATTTATTCACATAGTCACAGGTGTGGTCAGCTGATGTGTACACACACAACTACAAACACATACACACCCATACAGGTAGACACCTATACCAGCATGGCTTATGTTGAATGAAGCGTGTGTGCACGTGCACTGGTGGTTCCCTCCACCCCACACAGAGGCAGAAAATCCCTGTGGAGTCTCCCATTCATCTACAGCACAATGGAACCCCACAGAGGTTTTCTTCCCAGTTCCCTGTCTGCCCCACCCATCTCCCCCAGGGGCAGGATGGAGGGGCAGGGGGTAGCCCGTCCCACCGGCCCAGCAGCTCAACTTCCATCTGGCACTGAAACCCCCCCACCCACGCCCCAGGTTACTCAGGCTCCCATATTCACTGTTTCAGTCAGGCCAGGCCAGAGCCTTAATACCAACGTTTACACTTTTATTCAGAAACAGCATGTTTATAACTTAATGACTTCTTCTCATAATTAAATGTATTTAAAACAGATTTTTTTGTTTGTTACCATGCTCCAGACATGCTAAATTTGCTCTTTTTTAGTTATACATTTATTACTTCATGTATAAGGAGAGAGATTTCTTGCTGAGTCTAGTCAAAATATCTGAAGAGCTACACTATTTGCTTTTTGTTTTACTCAATAGTTTGACTAAGCAAGGATTATTCAATATTAAACCGTTTGCATTTATAACTGATTAAAAAAAGTTGGTTTTTAAAATAATCAAGAGAAACAGAAAACCTATGACAATAACGTGTGTTCATCTCCAGCCTGTCAATCACTTTAAATTTCCTTCTCTGCCAGTAATCCCTCCTTCCATGGTATCCTCCATTTACCTCTCTATTATGCCCTCATACAGAGCGCTCGCCATTTTCCGCAGATTTATGGGACAGTCTGACATGCACAGTATTGGCCAAGCATTAAACATGTCCACTCTTAATGCTGTGAGCTCTCGGCATCGATAAGAGCCTTAATAAAAACATCTCCCTGGTGGATTTGTGTGTGTCTCTCCTCTTCACTATACATTGCGCTTCCCCTCTTTACGTCTTTCCCCCCCAGCCACAGTTTCTTAGTGACTGACTTCTAACCTACAAAACCTCACCTCTATTCCTCTCCATGTCTCCCCCATTTTTTCCGTCTCATTCTCCAGACTACATCAGAGGCTTAATGACGCTTTAAATGCCACTGATGTGGAGTTTACTTCCTGGCTCTTTCCTCATAAAGGGTATTTAAAAGCCACAGCCTGAGATCCATCTATCTCAATATGTCGCTCCTGGGTTTATTTATCGTCCTTCTCCTCTGTCTTCCAACCTATACCCTCACTCTCACTCACCACACTAGCTTATGATAGCTATTGCTGCCCTGTATAACCATTACACTCATTTGGGTCAAACACATCTTCTGCGAGGGTCATGTGCAGCAATTGGCACACTTGCTCTAAACGTCAGCCTTTTATCTAAACTATAAATGCCTATGGTGCCCCAAAAACGTCCCAGTAGCCGATTCCCTGCAGCCAACCACAGAGCCAAACAGCTGTTCAATGCTTCCCCCCCCCCATAGTTATCTCTGATGTGATGTGGGGGACCTGCATGGGCATCATAAGCACGCTTTAAATATTAACAAAGACCACTTTGCACATATGAATAATACAGCAGCGAGGGCCAGCGGATGGCCAGTGATCGGGTCCCCTGGCCGCCTGACGGCCATAAAACTAATGCACTGCTCCGGGGCCGTGCCTGGTCTGGTCTGGGCAGGCTTGACAGCAGGCTGTCTGTTAATCTATCTTGGTCTCCGACTGCCCATCTCCCACATCTCTGTAGGGTGCGATAGCCTCAAGAGCACTTTTGTTATGACTACATGCTTCTCAGGAGACCCCTTGAATGCAATCTGATTCCTCCAGCCTGTGGAGAGCGTTTGAAGTCTGAATCATTTCGCCGCTCATTTGATGTCGTCCGCTTTGTTGTCGCATTCCATCTTTCTCCCGTACCTGCCGTTTGAACCACTTGTCGGCACGGTGCCCTCGGAAATCACAGTCCCGCAGTGGCACTGGGAAACAGTGGCACTGGGAAACAAACGCCTTGCCAGGCTACTACCTACACACACACACACACATACACACACACACACACACACACGCGCGCCTGGAGCATCAGCTCATTCTTGGGGAGCTGGGCTGCGAGTCAAAAGCATTCCCACACGTAACACAATGAGACAGCGGGCCCATGATGGGTGTCACTATTCACGGCTGGTGTGTCTGACACGTCACGCTGTCTGACTCCGAACACACCGCTGCCCCGATCGCCGTCTGCCTTGACCTCCTCCGTCCGGTCGCAGGTCAGCCGCCAACCCCTCCCCCTCAACCCAGTGGCTTCGCTGGGTACCCGGCAGTCCTCATTTAATCCTAATCTCTCACAAAGTGCATGTCAGTGCACTCGCTTTATGCCTGTTTTCAAACGGCAATGAAGTCATTAGTAATAACAAACACACACACGCACACACACGCACGCACACACACACACACACACACACACACACACACACACACACACACACACACGCACACACACACACACACACAGAGAGAGAGGCACCAGAGGAACAGCGGCTAGTGGGATAGTTACTCCAGACAAGTGTTCCTGGCAGTCTGTGTAATTAATGTGTATGTCAACACAGAGAGAGCAGCAGCACCATAGCAGAAATGTGAGCTCAGCACTACCACAATACAGGCAAAGACCAAAACAGGGGGGGGGAGAGAGAGAGAGGGAGAGAGAGAGAGAGAGAGCACATATACACATAATGGGAGAGAAGATAAATGCAATCTGTCTGTCCCATCATGCATTCCCTAAATATATCTCTCCCTCTCTCCCTGCAAGACAGAAACTTTTTTTTCTGGGGCACACTGGGCTATTGTCCCACACCACAGCCCCTCCTCTCTGCTCCTCTTCCTTAACAGGACCTCACTGCACACCTCAAATGTTTATTTAATCTCTTATTACTCGTGCAAGCATTTTGGAATGGTCCCGACTTCTAATAAACCTAAGCTGCTTTGTCTGTCCAGGGAAACTGTACATAAGATCCTATAGGGTTGGTGGGGCGTCTAGGATGGTGGATGGCAGATTTCTTATTGAGCAATTCTCAGAAATAATCACAGACCTGGATAAAGCTAAATGTTATCTGGGTCCAGGATGGATGGTGGCCTTCATCTTAAGCACCTACGGTTTGTTTCTTAAAATGGCCTTAATTAAAGTAAGCCAGAGCTCTTGCTATTATTGTTCTTTAACTCTAAACCTGTATTCCACAATAAACCTTCAGATTTCTGCCTCAAATTTAAATATGAATCAATCTTTTTAGGAGGGGAAGTTTGTAGCAAATGAACCATCAAACTGGTGTGACCGGACTAGTGCAGTGTCACCTTGATGTCAAGTTCCTGCACATTAAATCTCCATCGGTTATTCTGTCTATTCAAGGTGAAATAATCTCTGCACGATCTTGAATCTTTCCACATTAGAGTCATAAAATTGCCATGATCAATCCGAGTTATTAATTATTAAAGTATTTCTAAAACGTTAGGAAATGTGTCACACATTCGTGCAAACATAATAAAGCAAATATATAATTCAGTTGGTAAAAACATGCAGTGTAAAGAGTTAAAGGAACACATTTAGAGTGTTCTTAAGAAGAAAAAACTCGCATCCCCTTGGACACTCCAAAGTGTACGTGATTTTTCTCCTTTTTTACAAGGCTGCGCTTATTCTTTTTTGAGGAGGCCAAGAAGCCACCGAGAAAACCTTTAATTACTCTCTGCGCATCAGGGAGTATGCGCTACACGTAAAAAAACTCTGTAGAACGAAGAGTGGGATATTGCACGTTTCAGTAGCCTAAGGTTTGCTTTGGATAGGCTACTTGTGATATGTTATAACAGCCTAATATATAATAATAACGTACGCTACGAAAAAATAAACTCGTCTACACAAAATTGTAATTTGCCTACGTTTTTCCAGCATATTATAAGATAATACATACACATAAAGTAGCATTTTTGAACAGATCAAAGGGATCTGAGAGATGATGAGATCCATAGAGAACATACGCCAGCTTTGTGTGTTTTGGCTATGTGTGTGTGCCTTATAAATGAATCTAGTACTAAAATGTAATTCGTTATTCGAAGTTGTCTAGCCTAGGCTTACCAGTGTGAGACACAGCGTATCCACCGAGCAACAGGACCAGCAGCACAGGACCGACACCTCCGGCACGCTGCCTCGGAACAGAGAACATCTTTTCCGGTATCAGCCGCCGCGAAACGTCCAATGTAGCTGTCCGTTTTTGAGGCAGCAAGCGCTGCGTCTCAAAGAAAGTCGGTCTCCGAATTATTTGTCAGAGTATGCCAATATTACATTGAAGAGAGTCCATCAATTGTTTTGGCGTAGTTACAGTGACTGGTTCATTAAGATTTACAAACAAGGCGCCACAATCCGTGAGTCCTTACAAAGAGATATTATTAACAACAGGGAAAAATAGACATTTCCGCCAATGCGATTAAAGTTAGAAGAAATCCGATAGCCCACATTAAAACTTTTCAACACGAGCTTGTACTGTTGTGCTACATCTATTTTCCAGATTTGATCGCTCTCAGATAGCGCAAAGATGACAAGTCACAAAAGTTTGTCGAATCATTGCGGTAAGCCTATTTAAAAAAAAGCCATATTGCGGAAAAGACCCCGTTGTCCAGGGCTTGCAAACTTCAATTGCAATCAACAAAAGGTACCGAAGCGACGCTGTGATGGTCCACAATAGATCTTGGCAAATTCCAGCCCTCTGGAGCCCTGGTGTCCTGTTCCTCCACTCCGTGGATGTGCAAGGTGCGCACACTCAACACGGGGATCAACGCTGCGTTGAAAACCAGCCTCAGGACTACCGTTTCCCCCCTGGCCAATCATAGACCATCATCCTCCCAGAGAGAACAGCAGAGAAGTGAAGGTAAAACACAGAGCGCCAGGAGGAGATATCAGAGAGATGGAAAACCCGGATTCAAGATCACACCAAGGCGGTGGAGTTATTTATCAAGGCAGACTCACTAAGGTATTATATAACATTTTGTGTGTTATAATGACAAATTATCTATCAATCTATTTACCTGTGCGGTTGTTGCAGATGCTCGGTAATTTAGGTGCATTATTTCGCCTATGTTTGGTTATGATAATGGGGTGTTATTCGGTAGGCTATTTATGAATGAACTGGAAAATAATCGTGTTGAATTTATTTTGATTTTGAAAGGCCTAGATCATTATTTATTATTTTATGGCTTCACCCGCGGTTTCAAATCCTATACTCCCGGCAGCAACAAGAGGGCGCTATTTTGTAAATATGACTGATTCCCATGGAGATGCCTGCACTTACTGGTTCCTCTGCAGCCTCTCAGTCATTAAAATAAATGGCATTCCATGTTGGTTTGTGCTCTGGCAGCAAATGATGGGTTGTGATTGGTGATTTGAAGACAACGGGGTACATTTTGTGGAGGTGAGCAGTGAGCGTTGGGCCATAGCAAGGTCACAAAATGTCTGCATTGTTACAATCTGCACAAGGCAGACAGACATTGCCCTGTTTGCTTTGTTACAATAATAGCCTACCCACATATGTTCAAGAATATTGCATTTTTTGTCTTCAAAGCAATTTAGTGAGCAAATACAAAACATCCTATCTTAGTTGACAGTTCAGTGATTTTCTAATAGAACATCAAAATAGATTATTGTTTTGTTGACTCATATGACCAAAAAGGTTAAGCTAAGGCCATTTTCAATTTGCAATGATTAATTCCATTACGAGCTCATTTCTAATTTAAGAACACTTTAAGCATTCCACTGTAACAAAGAAAATGGACAGCAAAGGGGGTAAAGAGCAAATGTGATTATCACTACATTATATAGCAATAACAATCTTAACTGGTCCACTGATTGATTGATAAAACATAAAAACATGACTGAACACTCATCAAAACAGAGATAATTTGAGCGGTAGCTTGCTTATAGACATAGAGTGAGAGACAAGTGACATGGGTGTGTGGCTGTGCGTGTGCATGTGGGTGTTTGCACTTTGCTGTGTGCTGCACCTAAGCCAGCTGTTTCTAAGATGTGACAGTAGGCCTATCAGCCAATGGAAAAGCATCGCTGTACTTTGCTCCAACTTCAAGTGATGTCTCCTAGTTCCTCCGTCCTCTGATGACAAGTATCCTGCTAGAGCAAAGAATATGTCCTGGATTATTTATTTATTCTCTAAATCTGTATTGTGACTCTCTGGTGAGAGTTAGAAACACACACACACACATACACAGAGAGAGCGAGGTTGTAAGGCGGGTGGTAATGTTTGGGACAACCATTTTCCTTGTTAGGCCGCAAATGTGTTTTCTGTTTACATGTCTGTGCATGCTGTCCTTTCGTTGTTTGCGATTTTGTGTTGTGTTTGCTGTGCTTCTGTTGTATCCCCGGCTAGTTCTCGCATAGCAAACAAATCCAAATGGCTTTCATGTCCATACAGAAATAGTCTGTTGTTGCCTGAATTCTGTAATCAATCGCCTACCTGTGATGATTTACACATTTGTACATTACATTATTCTCAGAAATGCACAAATGTTGTCTTTAAGAGTCATTTATCACAATAGGATGTTATTTGTCATGGCTGTATGAAATGATGAGTCTTCATTCCACTGGGACTGTCTTAGGTGACACGTTGTCTATACCTCGATGAGGTCATTCAAGGTGATAGCACCCTCTGTTAGACGGAATGCTCTAATTAAACAGTTTGCCCTCTCTCCAAAACATCTTCTTAGTAATTACTGGGCTGATGACAATGTTGAATATGCCATAAGTCATTATTTTGTACTGCCGTGTGCGAAGACTAATTGAAGATATAAGTCAAGGGCACCCAGTGGAAAACTAGAAAGGCAAGCTGGGGGAAACAGGAGCCATAATCGAGTGGGATGAAACTCATATGCAGTTCACAATGAGAATGCAAGGCCTATTATTAAGGCATAATAGGCTAGCTGTGGACTGTTTAGCACCACCGGCTCTCTTCTGCTTTGTATGGCAATCTTGACATAAAAAGGATCAAACTGGCTATCTCTGTTAAACAGTGGTGCTCCAAAGATAGGAGGCATGCTCTAGAAGTTTCTGTGGAGATAATTGAATATTATTTTCAGGAATGATTAACTTGACCTAACAGTAGACTAATTATGTCTTGCAGGCCATAGGAGAACTTGTTTTTTTTTTATTTCAGTTGTGGGAACTACTGAAAATAACGGACACAATATTTTGGTTGAAAAGGAACAATGTACTTTATAGCCATTCTCAAAGTAATCACCACCATTAATTATTATTAATATTTATGTATATTCGTGTGTGTGTAAAATGTGTGTGTGTGTGTGTCAGCGTGCATCGACTTCACATGTCCTCTACCATTGTAATCCCTGGGCACACCTGGGCCTTGGGGCTTCAGGGCTTTTAGCAGATTGCATGTGTCAGACTTAGGACAATTACACTGATTGTTGCCCTAGAAACTCAGCTCTCTATGTCCTTCTGCTTCTGGGCAGAAATAGTTGATAAAATGAAAGGTGACAGAACATTATGCAAACTGAGAGGATCTGTCTACAAGCTGTTTCTAATATACCTAATGTACCTACACTAACAACCACAAACATGCAACTTGAACAGGCAAAATGTTCATGAATGTATAGGTTAGTTGTTTAACTGCCTTGTGAATTCAAAACCTTTTCCACCAAGTTATTTTAATCTAGTGTGATAAAATTAACAGCTCACTCATTATCACAGCTAATGAAAGTATGTTTGAGTCTAAATGGAGAACCCATATGGCACCAACATCATTCCTTGGTTTTCATGTTCAACTCTTTATTTTACTCATTACACTACATTGGCTGTGATATTCGCATCATTTGCATCATTAGTAAACATTCTGCTATAGTCTTGGGAGTTATTTGGGATAGAAATGTAGAGACATACATCACACCCAGCCACCAAGAAGATTGCATTGGCACAAAATGGTAAAAGCAGGAATTCACCAGCATACAGTATATTATGGCAGAGACTGGAAAAATCAGAAGTTTGACGTATACTGAGCCATGATGACTTTCTATTGAAGTTTTCAGACTCTCAAATGGTTTGGGCGGTGTTTGCAAGGACTGTTAAGTGTTAGTGAGAGTCAGAGAGTGGCTATGTAGAGATCGTTTTTTTCTTTTCTTTTCTGTGTAAATGGAAGTGTTGTTGTGCAGTTAGGAAATTCAGCACAGCACTGACGTGTGTGAACACTAATTAAACTCAACATCTGTTGGCAGGAGCCTGGCTGGCAACTCAAAAGCTGTAGATCAAATCCCCACATGGTAGAAACCATAATGTCACCAATTCAAGAAGAAATATTTTGTTTATTGATCAGGTGAGAAAGAAATTCAATTACTCCTATTCTTGCTGCCAGTATACTGTAGGTGTTGCTTTACATGGTTGTGTTTGACAGGTTATGTCTATGTTTATAGGTTCTAACATAACTTACAGTATAAACCAAAACTTTGTTTATGATCTCTAGACCACATTGGTGTATTTGAGCAATAATATGCCATTAGGGAAACATTATGTACGCTTCACAATATATGCTGCTCAGCACATTTCCTCTGCTATGAGTCTACACAAATGTTTATGTTAGTTTTGGGCTTTAGCACTCTGCTTTACACATGTAAGAGCAGCATTAAAGAGGTAGCATGCACGGTTTATCATTCTGTGAGAATCTGTAATAGACGATGGAGAATGTCAAGTGGATGTACTTTTCCCACAATGCTTTGCACCTTGACATTACTCATTAATTCATTTATTGACTAAATAATAATAATAATAATCTCAAGTATCATGACATTAATTAATTATTTTATAATAATTGGTATCTGTTTGAAAATAAATATCTAAGCATGAGAAGTAAGCTTAATCTTCATAGGGGACTGCGAACACATTCATAGTCCCCTTATTCTGGGACTGTACAGTGAATGGTATTACAGTATGTATTATTTATACATACTAGTAAGGAATTCAGACACAGTCTGTTGTGTTACAGTGAATGGTATAAGTACAGTATATATTCATACGTATACATACTAGTAAGGAATTCAGACAGTCTATTGTGTTACAGTGAATGGTATAAGTATATACTCATACTAATACATACTAGTAAGAAATTCAGACAGTCTATTGTGTTACAGTGAATGGTATAAGTATATACTGATACTAATACATACTAGTAAGGATTTCAGACAGTCTATTGTGTTACAGTGAATGGTATAAGTACTCATACTAATACATACTAGTAAGAAATTCCGACAGTCTATTGTGTTACAGTGAATGGTTTAAGTATATACTCATACTAATACATACTAGTAAGGAATTCAAACAGTCTATTGTGGTACAGTGAATGGTATAAGTATATACAGTACTGATACTAATACATATTAGTAAGGAATTCAGATAATCTATTGTGGTACAGTGAATGGTAGGGGTTGTGGAAAAAATCGATACTGAATAGTATCGTGATATTTCCCATGGTGATATTGTATTGATACACGGACGGCAAGTATCGCAAAACTTTTTTTTTTTCATTATATAAATTGCACATGAGAATTTAACTAATATTTATGACGTTCATGTAAACTTGTAACAATCTCATTTTGCAGCAATGCAATTTATGTGAGATGAACAAACCGATGTTGACATAGATTTCTTTTGGGCACATAATTTGAAGTTGGAAAAAGTACTAAACAAAATATCGCAGAATATCGCAATATTATATAAAAATAGAAAATATAAATATAAAATTTCAATAATATCATATCGTGGCATAAGTATGATAATATCATATTGTGGGGCCTCTGGTGATTCCCACCTCTAGTGAATGGTATAATACTACTCATACTTATACTGTACATACTAGTAAGGAATTCAGACATAGTCTATTGTGTTAACAGCTTCTTGTTGCCACCACTTAAAGCAAACACACATGTTTAGAAGTGGCTGTGTGCTGCTGTGAGGACAGAACATGCGTGTGTCTAGATTAATGGCCACGCTCACATGAAATGCCACTGACTAGCATTTATACACAAACAACTTCTAGTTTCGTGACGATGGAGGGATTCGCCCGGGGGGAGGAAACATGACTTTTGGTGTCCTCTGCTACTCCCGCCATCCCTCCCTCTCTTCATCATCCCTCGCTCCTGTTCACCTGTGCCACCTCACTAATGATCGCTCAGCGGCTGTGAGCCTACCATGCATCATTTACCACAAGCTCCAGAGAGGGAGACATGGTCTAGAGAGAGCCTAGAGGAAGAGAGGTCTAATCTGTGAGCAGGGAAGACAGAGAGCAAGAGAGAGAGACGCACACAGAGAGAGATAAAAAGGCGACATCTGTCAAAGGAAGGACAATGAGAGAGAGAGAGAGAGAGAGAGAGAGAGAGAGAGACAGCCATTTTCTGGAGGAGAGAATAGGAGGCAAGTTGACAGACATGCAAACGGTGTGAGAGAAGCTTGTGCTATAACAGTGGTGTAAAGGGAGAAGGTGAGAATGGGCTTGAGGGGACTAGGAGGCCCATTTTATTAATCACAGCCTTAATCTGGTGGGAAATGCTGACAGCTCCCGGATAGAAACAAAGGCCCAGTGTTGCGGCCACTGCAATTCTACCCGCAGCATCGCAGAGATAGCAGAAATCATGCAACCGCTTTCTCTCACTAGAAACTGGTTTAGTCCAAGATGTGTGAGTGTGTGATGAACCTACTTTCAACTACAATATTGAATTCACAAATTCACAAGACGGGCTATATTCTTCTCATTATTGTCCATTGGTTTAAAAAACATGCAACAAGGCATCAACACTATCAACCTTAACCTCTATTCCAATAGGATTAAGTGTCCACCGTTCTTCACCAATGCTTTTTCAGTTGGCCCACAGCACCCGCAGATCCCTAGAGCAGGTTATGTCCCTCTAAAATACCCAGGAGTTTAATTCGAAACCTTAATTTATCGAGGGAAGCCTTAGGAGACCACAGTCTCTTTTATAATAGCGCCCTGGTTACAACAAGCAATGGCAACAAAAGTAACTACAGTTAAAGTTGGTTAACACTAAGCAGAAAACAGACTAGCCCACAGCTACATTAGGCCTACTATACACATGATGAGCACAATTGCCTTATTGGGCATGCACGGTCTCAACGGGGGATCTACGACTCAACAACCATACTGTAACACGCTTAACGAAGTCATTCATTCAACAATTGCGCATGACAAATATTCATCCAAAGCATGAAGTAAAAAAGAATGTTCAGTCGAATTGAGCAACAATTTTCCCTCACTTCCCTTTTGCAAGCTGAACGAATACTGTTATTAAGCGTCTGCCGAGACAGCCAATCAAATCGATAATAATAGGTTGTATGGCTTCTGGCAGAGGATGGATAAGATAGCGGATGACCCTGCAGTATCGCCAGGCAGCGGTCATCTTATTAGCCTATAAAAAGACTAGGTGTGGGTGTGCTGTGTTTGCCATGACATGCTCTCCTATCACACCAATATCACCTCCATCTGGAAGTGGGAGCCACAGCGATGTTAGGAGGAGAGGGGAGGAGAGGAGAGGAGCGGGGAGGATGTGTGGGGTGAAACTAGGAGGAAAATAAATGAAGCCAGCCAGTTTGTTCAGCACTCGCTATCCCTTTTGCCTTATATTAATCTTAATATGAATGGGATATATGCCTGTCTATCAATAAATATACATTATAAACTTGATCTAAAGCTCTTCTACAAGACATTCGTTTTATTAATGAAAGTATTATCTGGTCCGTCTGTCCATATAGGAACAACCAAAGCATTGGCATGGTCAGAGTGACTGCGTGCTAAAATAACACAAGTTTATCTCATTTCCAAGACGGTCATTATCTCTGACCTTTCTGCTCCGGCAGTTGAGGCTTTTCAAGCCATGCAAATTCTAGTTGTTAGTCAAATTCAGACAAAGGGTTTCAGCCCGGGTGGAATTCACACAGGCCTCAGATCAGGCATTGTGTAGGCATTGTGGCCTGTATTAACACATACAAGTTCTACGTAACGACGAACATTGCCAGGGCAAAATGATCAATGCAGAGGATTTTTGTTTAGTCATGTGTGCCAACCCCATTTCACTATAATTAGGATGAAATATCTCTCTATTGCACGGCTTCACTTTAAACTGTCTTAAATGACAACAGGGCCAGAGACAGCCCATTAAGAAGATACAGAGCGTGCAGCACAGACAGTACGGCTTTTTATTGACTAAATATCAGAATCATAACTTGATATATGAACCACTCGTAATAATGTTATATGGTAAGAATACCAGTAGTAGGAAGACCCTGCTAAAAATATATCTGGTTCTCCTAAACAATGCGGTGGCAATTGCACAGGCGAAGAACAGGGGACTCTACTGTATAGAAGGTCATAACCTGAAATGGAAATAATGAGCAAGTATCATGCCAGGCTGGTGTGAATTTCATAGGAGCCAGACAGAGGTCAGAGAGGTGGACATCTGGTGCCTAGACAAACACCTTGCTTCTCTCTTTCCACACCGTTGTCACATCAGGAGTTACCACATACCCTGTGTGTTATGTGAGCAGACATGTTTGGTTTTCTCTGATGAAACCACCCTGATGTTGCAACATTCGCCTGCATCGTCACGCTCCGCATTTATGAATTCTGAGATTAGAGCCGCGTCAGAGCATCCAGGAGGTGAACTTGAAACGCAAGCCAAGTCCCGGGTGCTGTCAGGTTTACCTTGTTCGGGCTTTAAGAACAAGCTCCTCGTGTGAGCCGCGGAGACGGAGAGACAAAGGAGTACAGCCATGCCCTCCGGCTCCTGCGTAGCCCACGGAGGGAGCACGCCAGTCATCTCTTCCCTGTATCTATCCTCTCATCTCTCTGGGTTATGTTCTGATTTCTGGGCTGGGCTCAAGCGCTAGGGACCAGTTTCAATGCTGGAGATTTCCGTGCTCCGCTGAACCGGTTCACCTATACATATGTATGCGGTTGTTGAAGGGGGCTCCTGGATTCTGTCTGGTATTGCTCTCGTGGTTAGAAGAGCAGCATAACGCTCTGCTAGAGTGAAACGTGACTGGCACTCTTCTCTATCCTGCCTACAGTGCTCCTGCACATTTCTCTGCCCCTCCCCCCCTATGGGCCTTCATGTGAATGTTCTGCCATATCATCTCCTTCTCTCATTCCGTTGTCTGGAGCATATTAAAGGAAGCATTGTCGGTCTGATATAGATTAAAGAGGAGACTTAAGAGTACTGGACCAATGTGTAAGGACACCAATGGTCAAAGCTATAACCTGATATTCCGGCACGACGTGATGCAGTTTTCCCAATACACCAATGTCTAAATCAATAAATAAAAAAAGCAAAATAAATGAAAGGAAGGAGAATGCACCTAGGTCGATAGAATTGCAGGTGATTGAGGGGAAATGGGAGCCTTGTTGTCATTTGTGTGCACGTGTGTGTGTGTGTGTGTGTGCGGGTGTACATGTGCGTGTGTGTGTGTGTATTTGTGGTTGTTCGTAAGGCCTTAGTTGCACTGATGTATATGTGTTTGGAGAATGAGACAGTCCTTCTTGCGGTATATTCTTGTGGTCACAGATCTCGTACTGTATCGACTGTTTTTTCTGTTTTTAGCAAGTATTGTTCAGCAGAGCAGGGAGGGTTGACTTTGCCACAGACGAACCTGAAACTCCAACAAAGAGAATGAAAGACAAAGTACGTGTGACAAGACAATCCTCTAATCCAAATGTGTCCCACATGGGACATGTGTTTATAATTATTAATCAAGTGGCAGCATATTAATCTTGTCCTTTCACAAATACGGCTATATAGATTAGACGAAGAAAGATAATCTTCTCTTCAATCCCTATTATGACCAGGCTGATTACTTTATTAAGGCACATTAGAGATTCTGAAATAACAAATCCATTTCACACGTGGGTGTATTATTTTGCCGTGTTATGCGGATTGCTTCAGGTGTTATCATATGCTTCTGTGTGTGTGGTCCTATGATCTGGTTTACCTGGATGAAAGGCATTGTTGGCTGGTTGAAACTAGATTACACAATCACAAATTTCCCAAACGGGGACTCGTGCATCCTTCTGCCTGCATGCCTGCCATAATTACTTAATTAATTTCCTACTCTATAGAGATAGGTCAGCTCTAATCCCCTGGGCTCCCTTGGGACTAGCTGAAACCACTAAAGATGCACTGCAGCAAAAGAAGGGAGAAATCACAAAGAGCATTGTAGACAAAACATCACGTTGAAGGAGACGTATTTACTGGCCATAGGGGGCAGAGCAGAGTTAAGACCGTGCTGTTTAACTTAAATCAATCTTTATTTTGAAATGTTCAGAGAATATAAAATCACATTTTAATATTTAACAAATTACATTTTAAAAATCACAATGTTTAAAAAAAGTTATTCCCTGTTTAAATATTAAGAAATTTCCATTTGTGAGTTTTTCCTTTTTTCCCATTCATAGTTCTTTGTCTCTTCAGATTTGTAATAATTTTCCTATACAGACAGGATCCACAGATAAGTTAGTACCAGTGTCATTTTACATTTTGTTTTCCATAATTTGCTTTTAAATTATCATAAAACTTCCCACAAATAGGCATTTTCAACGAGTATGCATTTTTTCAATATATTCAGAACACATTTATTTATACATTATAATGTTTGATTTAGATCTAAAAAAGGTAATGATCAATAGCTTCTTTACCACTAGTACAGTTTGGTATTGGGCATTGTATATAGCCTACTAGTTCTCACCAGGATTCTAATGAAATAGAAACACACACACATACACACACACACACACACACTTTACCAGTAGTACCAGTAAAGCCTTTCCTGCCCCTCAAGCTCATCCTATGTGTCACGTGGTATCTCTTACATCTTCCAACAGATGTGTGATAATAATAATAATAATAATAATAATAATAAAAATTATTATTATTATTATTATTATTATTAATCATTTTTAAACAACAATGCAAAGGTTTAAACCTTTGCATTGAACAATACCATAGAATTTAGCATCCCTTATCTTAATATGTTGTATACTGTATATTTGTGTTGTTATTATTATTATGTTATTTATGCTTTCTCTTTGCTGTCCTATTTTGCCACCCCACGCAACAAGAATGCATGCATACATGTTTTCCTAAGATTTGTATCAGAACAATATGCTATCGCAATATCTAATATTCCCTACTAATTATATTAGGGATTCAACTGTGATTGAAGAATACGTGTGATTTTGTCAGGTACTGTAATATACTATATGGAAATATGCTACCATGTTCAAAATGGTTAGTTTAAAGTGCTTAGAGTAATAATACACTGACTTCAGTACTGCAAGACACATACGTACACATTCCAAAGTAAATACTCAAGGTGTTTTATTTTTTCTCTTGTGAAATTGTGAAAGGTTTAGTTTGCAATTTAGATGTCTTGTATGTTGAGGAACATTCTGTAGTTACAGTACATTGACTACGGTGTCTCACAGAGCCCAACATGAATTCCAACTAATCAGATAAGATTTGTATCTGAATTGCATGCTCTTACATGCAACACATGCTCATCCTGTTTTTTTACCTGTTTTTCTCCTGATATCTAACAGACGTATTGTTTTTTTATACAGGTCACTAATTCCACTGGAGTTTGAGAGTGAGTAGAAAAAGAAAATGTAAACACATAGGCCTGCTAAAAAAAGTTTAGTAGTGCCACAATAATACATAAATATTACATATTAAATGTAAACGTCCTTTTGGTATTTGGTTAGCCTTTACTATTTTCAGTAATGCCTACTTCTACATATTTAGCTGTTTATGCTGTCAGCTTGCTAGCAGTGAAATGATAATAAATATGAAGTTTGCATTGCTAGCATAGCTAATAAATGACATGAAAACATCGTTACACAGTTAGCAGTGTCCCACGAGAACCCAGAATGCCTTTGTGTATCTGTGGCAGGGAAATAGGATTATTAAACAATAGGACAGTTATATTAGGAGTCATGAGTGATATTAACATTCCTAAACTACACAGCATTAATTCCCATTTGGCCTCCAAAGTAAAGTCTAATGAACCCAGCATGAGATTCCTGCCGGACCAGGAGCCATTTAATCGCTGATGAATGAATATAAGCGAGCATTGCAACATTTATTTAATCACACCCCTAGCCTCTATGGTAATGGCAAATAACATCTATTACTGGAATAATGTTGACCCATATATGAGTGAGTCCACGGCCTTTCTTCCGCTGCTTCTGTCTGAAAAATGTTCTGTCAAGAGTTAGGCTGTAATTAGTAATTATCTGAGGATTCCATTTTTATTTTTTTTATTTGAGCACTTAACAAATTAATTATGTGTCCGTGGAGGTTAGACATTGCCACAGTGTGTCAACACAACACAGTAGGACTGGCTACCCACTGGTACTATACTGCTTTGTGTGTGCATAGTGGGACTCAAGTGGCCGAGCGTTCACAGAGACAGGATGTGGGAGCGAGAGCCAGAGAAAAGGAGACTTGCAGAGAAAAGGGAGTCACACATTTCTCAGTCCAATCAATCAGCCATTTTTCACTCTGGGCTAAATCCATGCTGATAATTAGCAAATCAGAGCAGTCTGGCATGGTGGGATCTTTCTGGGCGGAGCCCCCCTGAAGGCCCTCAGAGGACCTGAACTGTCTCTTCCCTTCATTAACTCCCCACGTCCTCTCCCCTTGTCCGCCTGATCCTGCAAGCAGTCGGGGATGCTGGGTAATTCAGTCTCCTGTCACTGAGGTGACCCCGCGCCGCAGGGCTGTGGCAGAAGATACAACGCTCCTTTTTTTAACCTCTCTCCCGGCCCCTTTCATCGCCAAGCACCACCTCGTCGCCACCACGGTCTGCTATTATCGCCCGCTGTCTCCTCAGCTTGTAGCTACTCGTGTGGTAATGGTGGTCTAAATACCATGACCTTTTTATTTTTACGCTGACCTTCCACACAGACCTTAGCCAGAGAGTTTGATGAAAAGCCTGAAAAGTGTATTCTTTCTCTCCTCTGTTTCCTTTAGTCTATTCCACCGTCTCCTCTTTCTCTCTCTATCTCTCTCTCTCTCTCTGTATGTCTGCTGTGTCGCAAAGCAATTTCCCTGCCCTCAGTGTTCGCAGCAGCGCTTTATGGACACTTTATTGCCTTTCTTAGCTGATTGCTCATATTTATTTACACCGAAAGCAGTTATGAGGTGTGTTCAGATGAGAATGCATTGGGCATATTAAACGGAATGTTCATCTCTAGTTAGTTCATTAGAATGTATCACATTACTTTCTATTTTACATTTATTCTCGCTTTGGCGCTGCAGTTTTGAACTTTCTGCGGACATATCTTCAACTAAGACTGTTATGGAGCGGGGTTGTGTGGAATGGTGTGTGTGTGTGTGTGTGTGTGTGTGTGTGTGTGGGGGGGGGGATATTTTTAACCAGTGACAAAAAAATTGGAATAATGTGTCACAATACCCACGTTTAATAGTGGCTATACAGTAGTGCTTGTCTCATGCACATCACCCACCCACAGATTCACACTCATGCGGTATGATTTCCACCACTATGTCTTCAGCTCGCCACTAAAGCTTGATAACAATGTTATTGCCTGTGACAAATGAAGAGGTTATCTTCAAACTGTTAAACACCTCGTAGCACTTGATGGGAGACATACCGTATGATGAGTTAAGGTGCCAGAGGTGGAGAATTACTGTCTGTTTATATCCCCCCCCGCTCTATTCTTGTTCCCATACCGCACCAAAAATAATGTTCAAAAGCATGTTAATCAGCAGGTTTGAAAGTCTGAGAGGGAAAATCCTGCAAAGGACTGTAAATGGTATTCTCTTTCACAGACAGGCAACCACAAGCACACCCACATTCGCACAGATAAGGAGTCACATTCACACACAGATACCAAACCTGTTTTTCAAAAGGTAATGTTAATCGGTAGGTTTTGAGGCTGCAAACATTGAGCTGCCATAAAAATAGTCAATTGAAATGATACAGTAATGGCACACGTTTATTGTAGTGTTGCATGAAGTCAGCAAATGATGAATCGCACGTCCGAATCGTTTCTTAAAAAAATATACATGTCATTATCAAAGTTGGCAAAATCACACAATGCACACACACACACACACACACACACACACACACACACACACACACACACACACACACACGCACACACGCACATACGCAGACACACACATACACATGCACACACACGCACACACACACACACACACACACACACACACTCACGGAGCAATCACAAAGACACCATAAAATATGCACATGCATTTAGTGATAGCAGGTAGCACGCTTCACTGAACCGTTCTAGTGACTGACAGATCGTGGCAGGTGAACAGGTTCAAGAAGAGTGACAATTATTTAATCTCCCAAATACACACACACCAACACACTCTTTTTCCCCCCTTGCATGCATGTACACACACACACACACACACACACACACACACACACACACACACCATACCAGTAGTACCAGTAAAGCCTTTCCTGCCCCTCAAGCTCATCCTATGTGTCATGTGGCTGCTGGTTATCCTGCTCTGCTGGAGACTGGAACCACCCCAGGGGAACCGGGTGTGTCAGCCTTCTGGGCTGAGGGCTGGTGTGTGTGTGGGGGGGGGGACTGGGGGGTCTAGCTACAGTACCTCTCCCTCTGAATACAAGCAGTGACACCACAGATAGACGCCATTCGTCCTGCCCAGGCCCGGGCAGACTCCTGGGGGCACTCTTTAATGACTTCCCCTGCCTCCTCTGGTGTATTTAGGTGGGGCCTCTGTCTGAAAAAGACGGGAGGAGATTAACATAGCAGAGGAGCAGATTAGTGCCTCCATGGTGTGTGTGTGTGTGTGTGTGTACTGACAGAGGGGGGTAATGAGAAAAATGGACCCAGTTCCTCCCCATGCCACGCCTGCATCACATCCCCAGTTAGCAGTTGGAGTTCAAATGGAACAAGAGACAGGCTGGTGGTTTGATCCCCACTCTTTATCTGCTCTATGCAGTTTGCCTTAAATTCATTCTGATTGGTGGCCTGTAATCCGCTGTGTTCTATGTTCAACTTTAGCATTGATCTGCCGCAATGGGCAGGCCATCATACTTTCAGTATAGCAGACTCACAAGTTGAGTAACAGCACGCGTTGTGCTCAGTTAAGGTGGCGGGGGGAAGGTGGGGGGTGTTGACGTCTCCCTTATGCAGTGCACTTTCCTGCGGGTCGGCTTGCTGCTGGCCCTCATCCAGGGGAATCAACGCTGACCTGCTGCCGCCCACACAGCGCGAGGCTCGGGGGCTGGCGTCCTCCGCCCCCGGGGTGGAGTGACACCAGAGCCTGACCGCCTCTGCCCTCTGCCTGCCGCAGGGCCAAAGAGCTCCCTGCTCCCATAGATTTTTCATTTGTGGCTCTGGCAGGATCAATGTTCTGTTTCTGCCGACCCGTACAGGACCAGGGATCAGCATTACCCCCCCCCACCCCCCCTTTATCCTCCTTATCTCTTACGTTGCATGCGTCCAGTGTATGGGCACCACCTGTACGTTTACCTGGCTTCTTGCTCTCCTTAACCCTTCTCCACTTTCAGTCAGCCCTCACAACAGCACATCCTCCTCCGTCAGTGTTCTTTTGTGTCTTTCTTCCTCGCTGACATTGTTCCCCCTGTGCTCCTATCCTTATTCATGCAAGCGCTGTCAAACACTATAGGCTCGGTCCCAGTTAAAAAAAAGAAGAAGGACTCACATTCAAACACTCATCTCCCTCACCAGCCACCCAGCAGGGTATTTAAACACGGAAGTATTAATTTATATAGACAAATCACTGTCTCAGGAGCTGTTGCCGTCATGCTGAAGCGCTGGCGGTGGTGCAGGGAACAGCTAGCGGTTCTCAGGGAGCCGGAGAAACTAGGGCAGGATGCACGAGTACCTCTTTGACAAAAATGAAGTGTTTGATCCATCTTTTAAAGCTCTGCGCGGGGCAGCAGAGGAGCACTTCTACACCTATTCTCAATAGCACTGAGAAGGGCAGCAGGTATTTTCTCTCTCACTACCCACCATGCTTTCTAAGAGACTGTTGGACTGCTAAAAGACATTGGTAGCTGTACACCGCATTCCCCCGACAACAAAATGTGTAGCAGGGCATCTCACTGAGCCCGCCTCTGCAAGCCGATGTGGGCTTTACACAAGATCAGTGATCCCATCGGTTTTGCCCACAGAGAATCGGACCCTTGCTCGTGCAGCATGGATCATTTGAGACGACGTTAATAAAGGACCCGCTATACTACTACATGCTTGGGGTGGTCATTGTATAGTCTAAGCACACAAGGAAACTAACCTAATTGTATTCACACCACATGGGCAGACAAATGCTCCCTGCGGACATTTGGGTCGGTTAATTGGATTTTCACTTACTGCCGAGGAACCATCAAGCGAGGCGCCAGGTTTGTGCCGCTATAGCTGTTCATATTGTGCTGTAATGGAAATTGAAAACCTCCCACACTCCTCTCATTACCTGTCTCTAGACACAGCAGAGGCACTGTACTTGCAGGTAAAGGAGCACGCATTTACAAGATGTTTTGGATTCACGTGAGGAGTATGTTCAGCACACACACACACACACGATCCTAACATGCGTCGGCCAGGCAGCAGGCAATAGTGTTCCGAGGTAAGCAATAGGTTATGTTCTTCTTACACTTGGAATTCATGCTGGCGTTTTGCATATGAAGACGTGCGATTGGACGAAGCACCCACATACGTGTCCCCATTATCCCCCTGGTTGTGTACATGACCGACTTGTATATCTCTTCACCCAGCACACTACCCCTTTAAAGGAACATAAAAATAACATGCATATAAAATACAAGAGAGGAATGTCCCAGATGTAGTTAAACATACAGGCAGACTCTCTGCAGCACCAGAGGGTTCAGCCTCAGTAGTAGAGACAGTAAGCACTATAGTACATACAGCCACGTGCCAGCTTTATATGGTCTTCCATCCTAGAGAGGTTGTCTTGGCAATAAGCTCCCAGGTTGTGCAGATTTATTAACACCTCCAAGGTGGAGGGTGTGCTGTGTACACTTTGTTTTCCCTCCTGGTGCCACCCTACAACCCGAGCGTGGTATATTTTTGTCTTTCCCTACGATGTGGTCTCTGGAGCGAGCCATTGCTCTTTACCTCTCCCTGCCTTCAAACCAACACAACTCTTTCAAATTGGTTGCACATCTCCGGTGTGCATTTCCTGATGCAATATCATCCCTCACCCTGGCCGTGGCTTTCCACAGCCTGCCAGCGTCCGCGCCCGGCGTGGAGCCCAAGGCGGCCCTCTCTGTCGGCCAGGGGAAGTGTTAAGGCACAGGCGGAAAAAGCAGCGCGGAAGGTCTTGTTTCACCTCCTCTCCGCTTTCCACACCCGTATATTAAATCCCACCCACTCCTTCGGAAAGCTGAGGGGCCATAAAAAGCGGCGCGGAGAGGAGGAGAGGAGGAATCATTACGTGCAATTTATAAACCATTAAGAGCCGTATTAAAAAGCCTGCATTCTATTTCACCCGGTGGTGGGTCCTGGCATCGAGGGGTGGCTATGGGGGGAGAGGCAGTTCATTTAGGCAGTGTGTGCATGTGTACGCTGTTAATAGGGTCCAGGGGGTCACCTCTAGCCTAGGGAGGCTGCATGTCTTTTGCACCGGTGGCTAGCTCAGCAGTGGGAGAGAGGAGGGCCACAAAGGAAGGCTTGACAAAAAGAGAGACAGAGAGAGAGAGAGAGAGAGAGAGAGAGAGAGAGAGAGAGAGAGAGAGAGAGAGAGAGAGATGGAGAGATGGAGATAGACACAGATGGGCGGATAGGGGATAGTGGAGTTGAAGAGATAGAATATTGCTCATACAGCCCACACTAGTCCACACGGCCATCTCTGTGTCTTACAAGTAATTGGTTTGTGGTTTCATTACTGCACGGTTACACAGGGACTGTCGTAATAATGGAGTATTAGCATATTGTACCAATCGCTCCTTAAAGTGCCCTGGATTATACATTCAGTCGTGCTGATATACTCTATCTTCTACCTTTATGTATTACGCTGGACTATACTGTATACAGATAGAGTTTGTATTTGTGGACAGAAGGTCAAAGGGTCAATAACTGTGGCGTTGAGAGCGTCTGCTCGGAGCCGAAGGGCCCTCGCTCTCCATATCACAACAACACCACAGTCAATACACTCCAGATTGAGCCTTAATGCAGAACACTGCACAGATCAATAATCTTAAAAAGGTTACACGTCAAACTATTAAATACTTTATTGATCCATATGTGATTTGCAGTGCTTGCATAGAGATCTACAGATACTTTGTCCCTAGAAAGTGGGACAGGAGTAGGAAATATCTTTCTATTCTTGTTATTCTATGCAATTCTGTGTAATTCTATATGACACAGGAGATGTAGAAATTGGGGTATATTCTTTCTGGAGAAGAATACCTAATGTTGATCTATAGACACAATTCTGTGAAATTTGAAAGAAAATATGACAATAATTTTTAGCACTCACTTTGTTCTTCTTTCACCAACAGACACATGGGAAGCAGCTGTGCAGCAAATGTTTTATTTTAATATAGGCTCTGCTTTGGTTTCCTTATTTTATTATTTTATAATGCCTTGCATCCAGGAAGCCCATACAAGAATAAAACAAGACAGAAAATAGAGGTGTACCTATAAAAACTATTTCAAGACTATCTCAGGAAACAGCTTGAACAAATCCATTTAAAATCAATTCATACACTCTTTTTTAAAACCTGTTCAACTTGAGAACGCTCCCTTATCCAGTAAAGACGGCCTGAAACACATATTACAAACCATAACCTCCTGTACATACACCCGCCATATGTGTTTCTCTTTCACGTTAACATGTCATTTCGCTATTTAGAGCAACTGCATCACAATTACGGTTACGCGGCTTTAAAGCTGTGTTAATCTGTGTAAGCGGTGGCGCAGCGAATGAAAACAAAGGCAGGTGTTGTTGGGGATGAGGATTTCGTTTAGCAGGTGCAAATCCCTCCTCGATGTCTGAATGTGAGAGACAGTCGAGTGGCGGGGAAGAAAAATGGACAGAGATGGAAAGTAGGGACAAAGGAGGGAAGGAAAGAGGGAGGACGGAGCAGCCCAAATGGATGGGGAGGGACCAAGATGGAGAACAGAGAACGCTGAATAGCACAGAGCATGACAGAAAAGAAAAGCCCCAAAGAAAAGCAAGGTGTCAAAGCAGGTCGTCCAGCAGTTACAGATGTGCCCGTATGAGGTGTTATTACACGGGATAAAAAAGGGTGAGATAAAAGCTAGAATGTGAACAAGCAAGAGGTGTGTACAATGGAGAAGGATGGTGTGTGACCTACCCTGTGCATATGGCAGGTAAAACCATTTAATAGTCACTTATGCGGGGCTTGTGGGGAAAATGGCCCATCTTCGGCAACAGAACTGAAAGGCGACCTCGCGTCAGGGGAGAGCAACGGTGGAGTTTGGACACCGGGAGAAAGAAATAAGCCGGATAGCAGTTATGGATGCGCGGTCAATAGAGAGACATAGGAAGAGGGGAGGGAGAGAAATCGAAAGGAGCGCCAGGGAGAGAAGCACTGTGAGAAAAGAGGGTGACAATGAAGAATGGAGGCAGTTAAAGATATCTGGTGACTGATCTGTTATTACAGGAGGAGGGAGACAAACGGCTCCTTATTCTCCACAGAGAAATAAAGGCGCTCATCAATTCATATCGCCCAGGTTTTCGGACCTCACCTTTCCTCTGTCAGACGGGCGTGTGGAGCCTTGTTGGCGTCCCCCCTGTCCATTCATCAGGCCCAGGAGGCGGACCACCCCCTCCCAGGGATGGCACCCTGGGTAATCTTGCGTGGCCGGAAACGTGCGCGGATGGGTGACGGGGCACGTTGTTATTTAGTGCTCACTTAGCCCCCCCACACACCCTGACACACACACACACACACAATTTATGAGGACAATTGCCAGGCCTGCTGCGCTTCATTGGAGCACTCCCTGATGGAGAGAGGAGAGGAGAGACAGAGACAGAGAGACGGCTGGGATGAGGGAGAAAACTTGAACCGAGTTATGTTCGATTCTTCATTACTGTAAATCCTTAAAGTTACACTCTGTGTAATGTTTAGATACACTTTTTTCTGCTCGATCCTGGATCCTGCCGTCATTGGTCAATAGTGTTCAGACGCATCGCGCACGCGTCTGGGTGCTCCTGTGCTCATTTCTGTGGTTTCATTAGCGTCGGCTGTTCATATTTTCTCCGAACAAGGCAAGGCTTTCGGTCTGTTGTGTTTTATCACAGCAAAATAATCTTACTTTCAGATGCATTTTTCAAATGCAGATCCATTTCAATTGGTCCCAGATCCAAATCAGATTGGAGTTAATAAAGGGTCATATAAACTACGCACTACGAACACTTCAATTTTGGGTGTGCTGTTCGTGCCAGAGTGACCAACACAACCACATTGGCTAACTTGCGACAAATGCTGGTTGAAGATACATACTCATCTCTGCTGCTCATCCTACAAATACATGTTCCTTACATATGTGGCACCATTTGAAAGGGAAATAATAAAGCTTTCGACAGTATAAGATGTATTGCCAAGAAGTATTGTTTCCAAACACAAATGTCCTTACTTTTTGTGTTCTGTTTCTAATCATGCAGTACATTGTATACTTTATATATACTGTACAGCGGGACCAGCATATAATCATCCAATAAAGGTGTGTTAGCCTGCACAACACAGCGTTTTGTTAAGTGTGTTTGTGTGATGGGGTTTGACAGCAGAAATATGGCAGGAGATGTTAGGTTAGGTGATACCGGTCTCACGGACTTCAAGCGAGAAGTGATGTAAGCTTGGGTAACCTGCTCATATGTCTTGTAAAATGCCAGCGGCTCACCAAATGTCACCAGAATGTCAGCTGTTCCACTGTCTGTGTCTTGGGCCTTTATTTCTGTGGATTCTCTCAGTCATCTCTGCTCCTATAGGCAGAGGCCACCCCCCCCCACACACACACACACACACACGCACACACACGCACACACACGTATTCCTCCACACCTCACCTCACCTCTCTACCTCTAAGATTCATCATAACAATCCATTAGAATATTCACTGAGAACACGTCCATGTTCATGAAGGGGTGGGGCGGTGGGATTTATAAGCTTAACACTGCTTATGTTCCATCCATTGTGCGCTGTAAATCAATAACCCTCTAATAGCGTTCTACAGCGGGGCTTCGGAGCCCTGGCGAGACCGTCCTCTCCCTCTCTCCCCCTCTCTCTCTCGCCCACCCCTCACCCCCACCACCCACCGAGTTATTTGAGCCGCCATGCGCTCTCTCTCCTTTGTTCTCTATAAAGTTTCCTTTTGGGACAGTCAGGAGCAAACACATATATTTTTAGTTCTATCTGCACAGCCTGGTGTGAATCAACACTGGGGGAATGGTGAGACTCTGAGAGCACCAGGACTGGATGGAGAGGAGGAAATGGGGTTGGTTGGGGGTGATAGAACTGAAAGAGGAAGGTTAGTCATGTGAGAGGAGAGGAAGTCAGATGGATGGTTCATTTTATATTTTCTTCCAGAGCCGCTGTGAACCACCCCGCTCTCCATATTTGATCTATCTCTGTCTGTACCCTCCTTCTCTCCTTCTCCACCTTCTCCACTGCTCCTCCTTCACTGCCTAATGGTTACTGCTTGTTTTGAAATTCTTTTATTATGGATGACAGTGATTTATTTGAACAGAACAAATGGATGAATTTATAGTGTAGTCTAGCCTATCTGTCGGCATATGGTTGACCTCTGTGTCACAAAGTACAGTCAGAGGGGCTTTAATTAAGCAATCTGCCATGTGGTATGTTGTCTTTAGAGCCGATTCTTACCATGCTGTCAGACACATGGCAGCAAAGATAAACAAAAATGTAGATAACACCCTTAACTGTTAATTATATGTATTATATATAGTATAATCATGGCTTGATTATTACATTATACCTATCTCGTAATGCACTAATAGTTACATGCAGTACTGTATCTGTCATTTGGAAGCAGACTCTACGATTGTGAATGTTGTTCCACCCATCGGCCCATAGCTGTTTGGTTTTCTTTTGCCACTTACACTACATGTAGGTGTTGCCAAACTGCCATGAACTGGAATCAGCCAGGATGTAGGCTTCTCTAGCTTGAAATGCTACACGCATGTTCAGCCAACTGCCTGTTAAATGCATGTACAGCAGTTGTCATGTCATGTGAGCTGGTACGGTGGGGCTCGTTGGGACTTTGGTCTCCCATGATGGCTGGCTGTGACTCTGCTCTCAGTGGGGCGGGTGAGGTACAGAGCTGGGTTCATTTGAAGCGTGTGTGGCACGTCCAACCAACTCCAGCCGCCTGCTCTTCTCCTCTCCTCCATTGCTGGCGGCCCACGGCCCCAAGAGGCATCAGCACAGCCCAGCAGGCAAACGTCGGTGCTTGCGTTCCAGCGGTGGGTCCTCACAGTCTGCTGCCAGTGTCAGCACTTATTCACGCAACGGCACCCAGAATCCAAGATGATAGACCACAACATAACCTGACGTTGCATTTCTTTCACTTATGAAGAGAGCACCGTCTTTTAATGACTTGCCTGTGTGCAAGTCATTAACAAGAAGAAGAGGTGGTGCAATCTTCCTTTCCTTTCTTAAAATAGACTCCTGTCGAGGTGTTCGACTGAGCTAGGCATCTATTGCAGCTTGGCAGGCCTCTGTTGCAGTGACTCACGACTAAGTGTTTTAGCCGACGCAGCCTTTTTTTAGTACTCAGGAGCTGTAGTCTCAAATTAGGCAAAGTCATACCAAACATGAACCTTCTCAGGTGAAATGAAACAGTGGAATGCACGAGAGTCGCCACTGAGCTATTATCCTTACAACCAGCGTACGTACGCACCCAGCAGTGGCAATTAATTTATACAAATGTTTCATAGGCTAATGCTAAAATGGAAATGAACTCTGGTGGATTCTGACACATGCAATATAATTGGGTCTGCGTTTCAATTTGAATCACCACTGTATTAAATGCTATGCAGATGAAGTAAGCAGCTAGTGAAGCACAAGTTCAAGGCAAGCTCCCAGATGAGAGAGAGAGAGCGAGAGAGAGAGCTGCAAGGATAAAGAAACACAGCGGGCCATCTGCGAGTGTTATTACACAGCTCTACATATCAAGCTGAATCCCAACGGCGCGGGAACGCACCCAGCAAAAGCATGCGCCCACATATGGGCCGGTGACCGGTGCCTGAATTATCCTTCAAATGTAGGTTAATGAATTCAGGAGCGAGCCGCATGCGCACATACACAGCTCCGTGACTAGACCTGACGTGGACGCACCTGCCGATCTGTGACGGGTCTCTCTGCGGGCCGGTCGATCAACACCTCGGAGGAGTGGCCCGGGGGAGGAAGGGGGGGAGGGGGAGGCGTGGACGGCCAAGTGCTGGCAGAGACTCAGGGACACACGGGGCAGGTCCATTCATCAGCCACCATCAGGAGCTAATGAAACACACTGAGAGAGTGATTAAGACACCGACACCTACTACAGCAGGCCCCCGTGCTTAATACATTAATCACACACTAATGTCTGCACTGGTGTGTGTGTGTGTGTGTGTGTGTGTGTGTGCGTGTGTGTTTGGGGGGGCATGCATTTCTGCTTGAACACTCAGACCGTCATGTGTGTGTGTGTGTGTATGTGTGTGTGTGTGTATTTGGGGGGGCATGCATTTCTGCTTGAACGCTCAGAGCGTCACATGCGTGTGTGTGTGTGTGCGCGTGTGCGTGCATGCATGTGTTTTACTCACCCCTGCATGTACACACAGGGTGTTATTGTCCTCTGTGTCCTTGGACATGCTCCATCACCTGTGTGGCTGTGCGAGTGAAATGGCCTGAACCCAATCTGAGCAGGGATACCAGTAGCCCCGCCCCCTGTTCGCCATTAACCACAGCTGTTAATTGATTACTCAAAGCTGGCTGACAATTTGTAAACACCAGAAACACTCTGCCACGTTCAGGCTGGAAATAAGCCTGCCCTCTCTGCCTCACCAATGAATAATACAATGCAGATGGCATGGGCATTATATATTTATTTAGCACAAGTGATTTCTTTTCCATGCCGACGATTACTCATTGCTGTCTGGTTATATATAAGTTTGTCACATGGATATAGTGGGAAGCTGCCCTACCTCTTTTAGAAGTCTAAAACATGGCACCGCTACAAATTGGTTCAGAAGACACCTAACGCCATCTGGGGATGTAACTAGCGTGAGTGAGCATGGTGTTTATTACAGCGCCGAGATGAGGTTTTTATTTTTTAACCATGAGGTTTTACTGGCTAACAAATGAAGATGGGCTGAAGGTGATTATTTATATCTACTGTATTAATTCACTTAATTAAGGCGGGAGGATTTTCTTCACGCGCCCTGTTGTTAATTACATCCATGTCTACAGTGGCAAGTACAGGCCGTAAATACAAATGTCATCTCCTCACAGCCGCTGGTAGAGAATTAAGCGCAGCATGTGTTTGTGTGGGGTTATAATTGTGTGTGTGTGTGTGCGTGTGTGTGTGTGTGTGTTTGTGTTTGTGTTTATGCACAAGTTTAAATATTCGGTTACTGCCACTAACAGCATACCGTGCAGTACTGTGTTGAGGAACACAATAATAGCAGCAAAGCTATACAGTATACGTCATTGTTATTGAAATGAACCGTGTTCTCCATAGAATTGGGAACACAAGAGCAGCTCTGTCCTGTGTGCATCTTCCACTCGCTGAGTAGGCAAACCTACTCTCCTGCTTGCTCGGTCTCTATCCCTTCCCCCCCCCCCACCCCCAGCTGCTGCAAATGGGACAGCAACCGAGGGGCCTGCACTACAAGCAGCAGATTAAAGGATTACCATTAATTAGATGTCAGGGACAGAGAGGGGGCTATGCCTGTCTCGGCCATGATACAATATCCGTTAATCTGCTGCGCTCCTGAATAAAAAGAAATCAGTTCATTGATGGGGGCAGAAATAGAAAAAAGGAGGGGGGGGGGGGGTTAGGGAAGAATGGAAACATGAAAAACGAGGGGTGTGAGCGAGAGACAGAGTGAGAGAGAGAGAACCAGAGAGATAGGAGGAGGGATGAAGGGGCTGAGAAGAAAAAAGCAAATATGCTTTCAGTCCTCTTGAATGTACATTGAGCCATCGAGCTCTTCCTTTGCAAACAGAATGAACAGGGGATAATAGACGGATGAGCTGGGAGGAGAAACAATGAAGTAATAACAGAGGGCTTCATTCGGAGACAAAGGACTGAGGGGAGGATGAAGTGGTCGGGGCCAAAATGGAGAGTGCCGTGGAGAGGAGTTTTGAAGCAAGCATCAAAGACAGATAGTTGCGCTCAGATGTTTTCCTCGAAAGACGCTCGCCTTTTTGAACTGTCAACTGGTTTGCCAGGAACTGTGTGATTGAAATATGACCATCTCCACATTCTCCTTTGTACGTAAGTGTCATCCATAATTGAGGCCTTGGTCGAGTGAATGGCAGGTATGCCAGGTCATTGACAGGTGACGGGCCAGAGTTTGATAAGGCACTGGCCCGTAATGGAGGTGCAGACCCTGCTTTCAGTGCTATTAACCCAGGCCAGATAGACTAAGTTGAGTCCATCTGTTCCTGACAGGAGAGGAGGTTGGAACTGTGCCCCAGGCCAGGAGATCATGGGCCATTAGGGTCCTGTAAAGCATCCTCGTCTATCCTAAGAGATAACCCTTTACCCCGCGGGCATCCCGGCTTCGGCTGTCATGGCGGCCCTGAAAGAGCACCGGCAGTGATGCTGCAAATCTGTGCATCTCATCAACGCGCTGTTAACGGCTGATATCACGTGTGTATGAAACATAAACGGGGCTGGATCCAACTGTATACCACAGCTATATTTTCCACAAATATATTTTCTGTGTGCTGGTCTGGTTGAACGCCTTAAGGCAAGCACAGGGTTATACGTTCCCACTGCAGCGTGTTCTGCCCGGGGTGGATTCATGTTGTGAAGGGGTAATTGATGTAGAAAGGCTGGGACATCATTTTCTTATGGCCAGGCATAGGGCACTCCCTCTATTTGAGGAGAGGGTACTCTAGGCACCCCATGAGCCCCTCTCACCTGAGACTCTAATTACTTTGGGGACCTGGAGAATTCAAAGGATTTAGATACAAAGGGGGGTGGGGGGGGTGGGGGGGGGGGGAGTATTTCCAATTTAGTTTGTCTTGGTTTGTTGTATTACTTGTGCTGTGAAAAGCAAGTGGCCACAAAGTGCACATTCCTGCCTGATAAAGGAGAGCCATTATTAAACGCTGCCAGGACTGTGTTTATCCCAGGGGAGTGTGTTTCGGGGTAATAATCTCTGGACAAACATGCTGTAACCTCACCCCCTGCTCTGTCGGCGCTATCTTCATCTCGCAAGACCCAAGCCCTGCCTGTACCACCGCCAGCATGGCTGTTGGTTTACCGCAGAGCTGCCAGCCCCCCAGGAGCGCCCGCGGGGGCGGGCTGGGTCGGGGGACAAGCTATGTTTTGAAGTTTGTGTAATTAAAAGAACGCTGTGTCAAAATAGCATGGCCGCTGCTCAATAATAAAGTT
>JAODUE010086806.1:0-14238 GCA_027564755.1 Amblyopsis hoosieri
CCTACAGACATTCACACCTCATTCTAGTGTTATTATGTTTGTTAGTTAAGTTGGTTTGTTTAGTTTGTTTGGTTTACGGCCCATGAGCCAGGCCGTAACAAGCCTAAAAGGGAGGTGTATTTTTTCGCTTTTTTTTTTAAGCAAAAAAAGCAAGAGTAGATACCAACATAAACACAAGAACAGGACATCAAAGGTATGGTATCTGATGATCCAAGATGAAAACTTACTTTACTGTATGGTACGGTAAAGTTCTGTGTTGTGCGATTATGAAGTCCAGATCGATGTGAGACAAATCCTGGTGCTAAACAAATGTCTAAAGCAAGCCAAGATAATAAAACGCCATTAGCCTATACATGCCAGGTGCAAATAGTTTACTTTACCGGCATGCATATAGCAACAACCAAGGAGGGTGGGGCATTGAATAGTGGACTATAGTGGACTTGCCAATGCTGATGGTCATCAAAGTAGGCAAATAAAAAAATGTAACGAGTTAGGCTACATCAGACGTAAATATATAACATAATACATTTATTTTTATGTTTTATTCTCAAAAGTGGGGGGGATGATTTTGTTCTAAACGAAAGTGGGGGGGACGTATCCCCCCCTACTGCGCCCCTGCCGCCGCGCCGTCACCTAAAAAGTTAAATATATTTCATATCGGAGGCTTGATTCGTGCACACAAGCGCCTGCACGCCATTCCGCCTCCCAACCCACTTCCCGTGTGAAAAGCCCTGAGCTGCAAGGGAGTCGGTGATTTTTAGTGCCAGTGCGGAGCCACGGGCCTCTGGGTCTGGGAGCCTCGGAACCCGCACACACAAGCGCGCACGCACGCAAGCACGCACGTACACACACACACACACGCATACACGCACACGCCCTCAGGAAACAACTACGAGAATGAAAGAAAGAAAGAAGTCATATTACATGTGCATAAGTGGTTGAATAGGCTATAGCTAGTTTACGTCTTCATAAAGACGCTACAATATTTTTGGTAGAACATACAGTAGCATATAGCCTATGCAGTTAATTAAATATGGACTTCTTGTTTTCAAGTATGGATTTATAGACTATGTGTTTCTATCATTTCGTTTTTATTATTCTAAGAGCTAAACATTTATATTAGTTTATTGTAATTGTGTATTTAATAATTAGCCTATCCATGTGATATGAGAGAGACAGAGATAATCACAAAGCGGGGCGGGGATATTGCATAAAAATACCTAGCATTTTATTTCTTATAACCTATAGGCTATTGTAACTAAATATTTAATTATTTTCATAAAAACGAATTAGTCTAATTAGTCTATACGTAAACACGCTATTTAATAGGTTACTCAAATATATTCTTTTAATGTTTTTTCCTTGAGTGTAGCTTTTAACCACGCACACACGCACACGCGCACACACACACACATACACATACATACACACACACATTGCCTGCTCATAGGTAGTTGCGTGGTCAAGGTAACATGCACTGACTGGAAATAGAGTACTGTCGAAACGGCAAATATACAAAGGTTAAAATTCACTACACCACGAGTGAATAGCAACAATAATTACTAGTACAGACTGGATGGGGAAAGGTTCGAGTTTGGAAATGTGATTATATTTATTATAACACATATGGTTTAATCGCTTTGTTTTTAAACCCACGCTATCAGTCCGCTGCATAATTCGTTGTCTGTAAATTATAAAGGTCGCAAATCACTGAACTCCGTGTATAGGATGTCTCAGAAAAAGTGACAAAGACAACAGCACAACATATCCATAACGTGCACGATCAGCATCCATCGGGGCCGCACAACAAAAAGGGCGTGTTTGTTTTTACTGGGGTAAAATGGATGGGCAGCACTCCTCTGAAACCTTAGTTATTATTTTTATTTGATATTTTGTGTGGGGAGGGGGGTGTAGTCTGTAGTGTTTTAACTATAGGCTAATTGTCTGTGGAATTTTAGATTTTGTGGTATCCATAAAGTCCTTCGTTGTATATGTTTCAGTAGGCCATATGATAATGAAAGAAAGAAAGAAAGACATAATTAATTCTCTGTAAATCATTATTCATACAGTAGCATAATAAATCCAACTCAAACAGCCATGCTTAATTCTTAATAATAATATGTGAAAACAGCCCAAAAACGAATTTAACCGTGTGTCGACCTACACAAATCTGGTATAAAAAATTGCTTTCCACCCCTCCTGTTACGAAGCATGTGATGTGCCTCTGAAACGGACAAATAAGTTATTTTACATGGGCTCAAGACAACACATAAAAGCGGACTATGCCGAAGGCCTTTTGAGACTCTTTTGCTTTTCATGTGTGGCTGGCCTCACAGGGAACCTCTAACTGGGCGCATATTCAGAACATGGCCACGGGATCCGCGGTGACAACATCAACAAACTGCCAAAAGGAAGCATTATGGCGGATTAAGCGCCCGATTAAAAATGATGCTACAAATTAGCAACGAACCCCCATGAGACGACGGGGATCCGTGTAGAATTTACACTTTCAATTACAGCTTGCGCCAGGGCCTTCTAATGCTCCCATTCACGTGGATCTTTGTAACTTGTAGAAAACAGTTCTTTCTAAGGACCCCGAAGCCACACAGGAGGAATACATGTCCATCGTAGCGTGATATTCCTTACTTTAAAGGCTTTCAGGTCCTGATCGCTATACCGCAACCGCTATTTGTGAGTTTCTCACATGTACAAATAGCCTACAGCAACATGTTTTTTTTATACCAGTTAGCCATGCTATTTTATAACAATTGATGATTGATTGACTGTAAATTAAATTAAATTAAATTAAATAAACCCTTTCAATTTTTTATTAGGCCTACTTGATCAAATGGTTAGTAAATATATGTTAAAGTAGTCATTTTAAATCAGTGCAAGGGCGAAGAATGGAAGACTACTGTTGTATTAATAGGCTATATGTGTAGCTAATAGGCCATAACAAATACTATATGCTTTCAAACAATAAAACGATATTAACGAAAGTTGTTTATAATGAACACACATTTATTATTTTTGTCATTACAACTAATAAATGAGATATGAACATTTATGCATTTGCATCACACGACTCACATGAAATAGTGAATCAGAAACAACAGTTAAATAGGGCAAGAGAGGAAACGCGTATCTTAACACCAAACCACAAAGCCTATATATAGGTTGACAACATTAAATTATATTATTGTAACAAATTCAGCAGGTCACCGCGTTTTCACAGATCCAGGGCTCGTGGAAAATTTAATTATTTCTAGACCCCTTTTGTCTTCATGTTTCTAATAAAATCTGAGTTTGCGACTTCTTTGCCATACACGCCAAAAACAGTGCTTTTTACTCATGTCATAATAATAAATATTCATTAGGCTATATCTTTTTTTAAAAATCACAATTCGTCCCAACATAGAAAGGTGACATATGCCAATTACCTATGCCAATTATAATTTAATGGCTAGCAGGATATTTTCTGAAGACAGAAACCAATGAGTACAGGCAAACTTCTAAAGATAATTTCAGGCTATCATCGGTATCATACATATATTTACACATGAATATTCATAAATTAGCTAATATTTTCAATGTCTTCTCCATGTCGCTAATTAAGGAACAAAATGTGAAAGCCACAATACTCTAATTTCACAAATAACATTTCGCCTACCTTTACATATGACGTCAGAACCATAACGAATCTGTAAAAAAATAAAATTCTGGGCAATTCCTAAAAATGACAACTGTTTATGTTGGCAGTTTTGCTGGAGAATGTCTGACTTTGTGTCCCAGACTGTAATATACTTTCCTGTGAGAAGTTCAAATGGTTGGACGCAGAGGCGAGCGCCGGACTCAGCATGGCCAGTAACTGAACCTGGCCAACTGGTGAAAACCCGGATGAGGACATAGACGAATTCGTTGAACCGATTATATTATCAATGATAAACGAGGGCCTATTGAGGGTATTGGCGTCCGCCTTAAGGGGCGGCAGGCCGGACAGAGTGGGGCTTAGTTGAGGATAAAACGGCTTTCGTAAATCGGAACCTAAAACAGACGGAATATGAGGAGTGGAGAATATTGACACGGGCGACGGTAACGCACACGGCGCATTCTGGAACGGAAATGTGCCTCCCGGATGAAATGGACTGTGAGTTGCGTGGAAGTTCTGCAACTGAAGTCCATAGTTGTAGCCGTACGAGGCGTATCCGAACCCGGGGACCAACCCCGCAGAATCCCGCAGGATATCGTTGGTCTGGTGTCTCTTGAAACGCTTCCTGCGCCGTAAGAAGCTTCCGTTGTCGAACATGTCAGCCGACTCTGGGTCCAGGGTCCAGTAGTTGCCCTTACCTGGGTTCCCCGGTTCCCGTGGGATCTTGACGAAGCAGTCGTTAAGTGAAAGGTTGTGGCGGATGGAGTTCTGCCAAGCTGGGAACTTCTCTAGGTAATAAGGGAACTTGTTGCTGATGAACTCGCAGATCTCGCTCAGAGTCAATCGCTTCTTGGGGCTCTGGAGGATCGCCATGGTGATGAGGGCGATGTAGGAATAAGGAGGCTTCACGAGGGAATTTTTGCTGGGCTTATCCCCTATCAAGGGCCGGGGTTCTATAACGGATCCCGAGATCTGTTCCACCGGACACTCGGGGCTGCTGAGTCCGGGAGAGGAGACGCTCCCACCTGCATTCTGAGATAAATTATCGTTCGAGTCATTGTCCAAGTTGAAGTCGTTATCAAGATATTTTCCTTCCTTACCGACGGACAGTTCACCTCCAACAACATCGATGTCCACGTCCTCTGACAATGCGGAATTGTCGGACATATCCGTACCTAAAGTCATCCTTGATCTGAAACCGTTTCTTATTTCACGTACTCACGTTTCCTCCAGGCTGCACACACTTGGTGAATGAATAGTATCCAGTTGTCTGTAAAACTACTCCAGGTTATGCTATCTCAAGCCATATAATGGGAACATGTTGGACAAAAACTGAAAACTGTAGCCAGTGGGTCTTAGTGACTCCGGTTGTCCAGGAAGCAGGTAATTTGCTCTTGCCGAGAATAAAACTCTTCAAAAAGAATGATCAGAGGCCTGTCACAAATCACTGGTTTCCTTTTGCAGCGCGCCTAGCTGTCATCTTATGTACTCGGATGGTATGTTTGTGTTCTATTGTTCCTTTATGTATCAAACTATTTTTGCAGCAATATTCAACGACCGAGTTACGTATCCAGCGAGACTATCACAATTCAAAAGCTCTCAAAAGATATATATCATATCGGAGCACGCAGGTCACGTGGCGTCGGTGTCACTGTTACTAGGAACTAGAGAAATTGAGGTGAGAGAAGCGATGGTGTGTGTGACCATGGGAACCGGCATATTTCACGTAGGCGTGTGTGTGTGTGTGTGTGTGTGTGTGTGTGTGAGTGAGTGTGTGAGTGTGTGAGAGAGAGAGAGAGAGCGGGTATTGTATTCCATTGTAGACTACTGTATAATTAAAGATACTACTTTTAATTATAGGTGTAGTAGCCTTACCTAGGTTTATTTTATGTATATATTATTTTTTTAATGTATTTATTATTATTATTATTATTATTATTATTATTATTAATAATATTTCTCACAGCTCCATGCCTCCAAAGGGTACATGTAGGCTAAATATATTAAATTAAACAGCAAAAACACGTAAAAAACATAATTTAACAACAGAAACTTATGAAAGTCAAGGCATATTATTAGTGATCAAATTATTCACAGAATATGCTACTTTGTTGCATAACAGAAGCCATGGCTAGTAGCTCAGTAGCTATTAATTTTGCAATGCTAAATTACAGTAAAAGTAGGCCATTTACATTTTTACTAGAAACTGCATGTATTCAATATACGTATTCAAAATTATTGTGCAATTTAGGAATTATTACCGGCTCCCACTATTGAATACCTGGGGGATATCTGTAACAACATGCACACAATATTCCGGGGTTTGCCCTTATTCTGAAAATGACAATATTCCTCCTAAACTGTTTACATGTCTGTTTAAAAAGATTATTCCATAGCATGTTAGTTTACGTGCAGTTGAGTTATAGCCTACGTCCCAAATATACTCCCTTTAAATTACATACTCGTCCTACAGAGCAGAGGAATTTCCCTACTTCTCACACCGCATGTTCTAAATAATATGAGAAAATGGAACGGCTGGAGCCGCTTGCTGTATTTACATATTTGCAACAAAATATGATATTTCTCAAAGGGTTCAGTTCATATCTTAACGTAAACAGGCAAGAGACCCGATGCCATAAAATGCAGTAAAAAAAACGCTTGAGACTCATATGCCGAATTTGCTGTAGGCCTATACATGCTCCTAAAACCAGAATAATATCGGCATATCCCAGGTGTTAATCGGAAATTCATAATTCAGAAAAAATATCAAATTTGGAATATCCAAACACAATATGCCATTTACATTCAGAATATTGTCAAAGTCTGAATAATAGTGGAATACTAGTGTGCATCTAAACGTAGCCAATGATGATAATGTGCTGGCAGTTTTAGAAAAGCACAGGCCTATCTATGTCTTTAGTTAATACAAACAAACAATTTTTTTGTAAAGAAATTCTAAGATCACAGCTGCCAATCCATCAATGACGCGTCTTATATTTTGATAAAATTAGCCTGTAATTTAGATTGAAATAATAAATGTATCTTATAACATTTTTGTTTTCGAGCAAAGCAAAATGTTATGCATGCTATAATGTGATGGCGACATGCTACTGTCATGCTAAAAAGCATTTATTAATGATTATTTTGCTAAATATAATCTGGTGATATGTTTTGTTAATTTAGGCCTAAATGCATTTGACATATCTCTGCTGATAACATTAACAGCTGCTCTCTTTAACTTCCGTTTGACTTGTACTATAGATTTTTCACAAGATACTGACATGTTCTTTGAGGAACAAAAATGCTATATTGCAACATAACATTTCCCTCAAAGGGTTAAATACCGACCATGGCTTTCATATGCTTTTCATGTGAGAAGAAGGCTGTATTTATCAAAAATTTGTCATATAGAATATGAAGGTTATAATTGGATAAAAAAATCGGCCTATATTTAGAGGATATTTATTTAAATTCAAGCAGGCTAAGTTAATTTTACATACAAAACATTATTTCAGGCCAAATATTTAGTCTAATAGATAAATTTATATCAGTATAGCCATAGCCTATATATTTTGTCAAATACATTTAATGAAATAATTGCCTGTTATTTGCTGCCTATGCCTTATAATAACTCGAATAATGATTTGATCTAATTTTAGATTGAGTATTTACATTAACATTTTCTACAATAAAACCTAGCCTATTGGCTAAACAATGTATACATAGGTTAATTCGTTCTGACCCGAGATTTCTTTCTTTAGTTGTATTAAAGCGCTCTCTGCTGTTCAGAGGAGGTAACGGTAATCTTAAGGCTATTCAAAGGCTAATTTACCTTTGCATTTTACATTTATTCAATGACATTGTCAGATGCATGTATGCATCCTGTGTATACGTATGCATACATAAGAAGAGTTGATATGCATTTTTTGTTTTTACATTAACATTTTCAAATAGTTACATTTTTGTAAGATATTATTTTTTATTCAGTGACACATAACCCTTTCATTGCAATAACTGTGAAATGCTCAAATATTTATGGGGCACCATTTTTAAAATGTTGCAACCTGTTCTGTTTATCCAGCTCAGTGTTTTCATATTTAGCATTGCCAAATGTCATAATATGCACTACAACTTTCAACTGTCACATTTTCAAACATTTATAGAGAAATTCATGTAAATTCATGCAATAACTGTTCCAACAGTAATGAACATTTCTAAATTAATATATTTTCTAAATATGAGTAACATTTATATTTAAATGTAAATATAAATGTTATATGTAATTGTTAAATATAGGCTACTATACAGTAGTCTATATAACTAAATATGTTAAGTGTAATTTATTTAGTTATGTTCATCCTGCAACCAGTAGCCTAAGCTAATGTTCACTTAGCCTGCCAGGCTGTGCCAGCATGATGGATGTGTGTGTGTGTGTGTTTGTAAAATAGAGAGCTGTTAGCTTAGGCAATGCTACTGTACATTTTAGTATGAGCGTCAATTACTGTCTCCTTCCTTGTTGATGAACATTTTTAACCTCCCTCCACTGCATATTGCAGACCATTTGACTTCCCTCTCCATGCTTCGCCGTCTAGTATTTAGTAAACGCCTGAAAACTGTATTGTATGACGGACGTAGCAATAGTAACGTTAGTAAGTAAAAGGTGGGCAGGGTTTTGCGAAAGGTTAAGAGTGTGAAGTAAAGAAGAAACCACCCCCAAAACAAACAGACAGCACGGAATCCGTAAATAAGCGAATGGTGGCAGAGGACTCCAGCCAATCATCACAAATACACAACAATTCAGAGGCAAACCCACAATAAACTGGTAATGTCCTGGCGGAATCCATAACCAATGCACAAGCAGCAACAGCGGAATGCAGTCAAGCAAACGTAATGACAATGCAAGCATGCGCATCATCGATCACTGAAGTCTGATACCAATGTGTCAAACGTCAGCCAGAGAAGTGAACAAACCAACAACGTGAACATGCACGAACAGCAGATGGGCATGTTCACATTTTTCACCAGCACATTTGCTGCACCAAGTCGAGCTGCGTCCATAGATTCCATGAGCAGCACAACCGCACCGAGACTTATAGAGCCTAGCCCAAGATGGGCCAGTTCCAGAGACGACCAAGTGAGCCGGGTCAGCCACCTACTGGACTGTTGAGATGTTACAGGCCATGTCGACATTAAATCCACACTACAATGGCAGCCCTGAACCAAATATAAAGCGGCAGCAAGCTTGCACACAAGCTCAATCACAGCCCAACGCGTCAAGCATTAGCCATAGCAGAGAACTATATTACGAATTTCAGTACAGTAGCGGGCCAGTGTATAATGGTTACGGTGTACAACGAGAGGAGATATAGATTAGTCCACCCATCTTTACTGCAGTCCAATGGGAATGTGTACCCAACACATGAAGTCAGATTACAGGCCCAATGCATCAATCTCAAAGCCTGGAGTAACATGTGAATAATGAACTATTGACAGCGCTGAACCAATGGGCGCTGTTACAACTGCATTGATCACCCAATTCAATTCCACTACCACCTCAATACACGCACGGCATCAGCATCGTAGGCGTTGCATTTAAGTTTAGGGTAGTCTAGTGGTCTGGTTGTTGGACTCTCAGCCTGAAGGTTGTGAGTTCTATACCTGGAATTGACCTAACTGTAAATTTGCTTCTTCATCAATGACTATTTAATAATTGTATGTTATGGATTAAAGCCTCTGCTAAAAGACCAAATTAACATTTTAAGGCTCTATCTATCTATCTATCTATCTTTCAGTGGCTAAATTGCCTTACCCCATAAGCAGATTGGGCTATGGGGTAAGCCTGCAGGGCTGCAGGTATATGTTCTGCTGTGAACATTTGGTGTATATCTTCAGAACTGAAAACATAGTTATTGAAATAAAACCTCCTACTTACTAATATTTAATATTCCATGTCCACCACTTGAATGGTAAATCAATTCTGTATATGTCAACACTAAACAAGGCACAATGTGACTTGTCTAAACTTAGAAACTGAACTTGTCTTAAGCTTTTACTGGGAGAGAGCAGACAATTAATTTAATATATATGGAACTCCTATACTTAACTCCTAAATAAGGTAACACAGCATATTTAGACATTATGGGAAAATATTTTAGTTAATACAGAAAAATACATGTTTAACACAATGGATACAGTTTGACCAAGAGTGAGTTCATGAGCTGGGAGAGACAACTCACCCCTCAGTTCCCACTGAGTTGTCCACGATGTCCTGTGGAGTGTTGGCCATAGGATTGTAAAGCATCTTTGCTCTAGTGATGCTTTGATGTGGCGCAGATGCTATTCTGTGGTCTTAGTCACAGATAGCAGTTAATTAAACAAAAACACGTATTTATTTTGGGGGGGTTCTACCCCCCCAAAATAAAAATAAGTGGTGAGCTTTCAGCCTGAAGGTTCTGAGTTCTATCCCTGGAGTTGACCTAACTGTAAATTCACTTCTTCACCATTACTCAATAAATAATTGTATTCTATGGATTAAAGGAGTACTTTCATGCTGCTTTCCACTTGCTGACACAGTTCCTTGACTTCTCAATGCAATTTAGTTGACAAACTTGGTGAAAATACCACAGTTTATGTGGAATAGCACATCATACAACAAGTCTTTAGATAACGGTCTGATTTCAGTGACTGTTACTTTAAATTTACAAGTCGCTGCCCACCCCGCCTCGACTTCCACGTAGCTTTGTTGACGTGAAGCTACAACTGTTTTACTGCTAGTACCAGTGCAGGCTACTCAAATGCGGTTTGAACATCGTTTTATGGGGTTTGGACCAGATATGGTTAAATTTCAGCAATGTTTTCAAGGTGTTAACATTGCGCATAAATTCCGACTTACCGTCCAGACTACAGTAAAGGATACAGGTAGCAGAATGTAGTTCATTGTTGTTTGTGTCAACAACACAGCAGCAGCTTGGTCACACAGCCCTGTGTAGGAACAGTGTTATGTTTTGATAACCAGCCATACCTACTAAGCACATTATTTCATGAATGAAGTTTAAATTATATAGCACAACATCACAGCCATCTCTGCCCGCTAAACACCCATGTAAAATACCTGAAATACTTAAAATAACTTCAGCTTATGTTTAAGCATAATTAAAGTCTTCTGTTAACTAGTCGAGTAACAATTACTGGCAGGGGTTTGTCTCCATCCTCCATGATGATTGTGATGCGCCTCTGGAGGTGCATCCCTCTACTTTTGAAAGTTGAGGGTCTGGAGAACGATGCAGTCACAGCTGTGGTACATTTGATATCCAAGCACCTAGAGGACCCTACTTCATATGCACATCTTTTATTAATAGATTTTAGTTCAGCTTTTAACACAGTTCAGCCACATCTACTAATTAAGAGGTTAAATTACTTAAATGTCAACCCTCTTATTACTAGATGGTATTTATCCTTTGTAACTAATTGTAAGCAACAGGTTTGTATTAATGGGACTCTTTCTGAACCCAGAAGTGTGAGTACAGGGGCACCCCAAGGTTGTGTCAGCTCACCTGTCCTCTTTACCTTGTACACAAACAAGTATAGAAGCCACAATCATAACAACTACGTTATTCAATTCTCAGACGATACTGCCATCTTAGCTTTATTGAAGAAAGATGGGGGGGTATCGGGATACTTTTCAGAGATTCAAAGGTTTGTGGAATGGTGTGAGGACAACTACCTTGTCTTGAATGTTAAAAAGACTAAGGAGATGGTGTTTGATCCAAGGGGTGTGGCAGATAACAGGCTTGTGGTGATCCAAAATGGCTCTATCTCGCAAGTACCCTCATACAAATATCTGGGTGTCTTCATCAACAACTCGTTAACATGGAACTTCCATGTGGATAGTCTCTGTAGCAGACTGCAACAACGGCTGCATTTTTTGCATCGCCTTAGACTACATGGTGTAGGCCAAAAATGTATGTTAATTTTCTATCAGGCAGTGCAACAAAGCCTCTTGATATACGGCATCACAGCTTGGTTTGGTAACCTCTCTGTGCAACTTAGGTCCAAACTGGTCCTGTTGACGCTGGCTGCAGGGAAAATAATAGGGGGAACGCACCATCCTTCCCTACAGTCCACCTATGAAAAGGCTATATTGAGGCAAGCCAAGAGGATAGTAAGGGACCCAACACATGTCTTATCTGCTGAGTTTCAGTTAATGCCATCTGGAAGGAGGTTTAGAGTCCCTCGCTTTATTTTAAATAGATTTAAAAATTAATTTATCCAAATATCGATACAAATTTTTAATACTAGTAGGGAAAGCTTTACTGACGGGTCTTTGTTCATGTAGATATGTTTTATTTATTTCCTTTTAATTTTTAATGATGACACAGTTGGTGTATATTACCAAGTCTGTTGTATGCATGTATATTAATTATTATGCTAACATTGTGTATGATATATGTACATGTAAAATGTATGTCTTCTTGTACGGCTGTACTGTAGCAGGGATGATGTCCAAGCAAAATGTTCCACTTGTGGAACAATAAAGTGACTCTTGAGAAGTCTTGGTTGAACGGTCACTTGAATATGGAGTTAGGATTATTCTACATTAAGATAATACATACAAACAATGTGCATACCTAAAATGAATCTGAAAAGAACATTAACTTATGGCTAGTGACTATACACTTCACCAGTTGTTTACCTCTAATAAATGAAATCCTCAATCTACTCACTGAAGATTGGAATCCACCGTGAAGTCAATTCCTAGGATAAAAAGACAGTAACATTTTGAGGAAGTCTTGCTCATTTGTGACTGACATGTTACCACATTACCAAATGCATGTAAAGTGAAAGTTATCAAAAACAAGTGAAAGATGTACAACAAAACAAAAAAACTTCCCCTTCAGGTTATGCATTGAAATGAGTAGAATATTATCAAATTACATTGCATCCATAACTGAAAAATAAGTTTAAATTCTAGTAGACAGACTAGAATCATTAGAATTAGTACTTCACATACATTAAACAAACGATAAATGTTCCATTTTACAATCAATAGGTGTCACCAAAAGCAAAGGCTTTTAAATTAAGGATTCTAGACTGATTCTTGAAAATATGGCCTCACAAAGCAAGTATCAATGGTGTGGATGAAATTAGTGATCATTTCATGTGAGAAAATGAGGCCTAATATAGAAAGTAAACCTGGGATCCTACATCAACAATAATTTATTAATAAAACTCGCAGGCTGGGGAAGAATATGGATGGAATTGTTATTTTAAAATGAAATTTACATTAATTATGTGGCAGCCCGGCAGAGGAAAGAGGGGCAGACAATGTTGGTATGGTTAAACAGTTTATTGAAGCCGTAGAATGCTTAATCCTCGTGGTCTTCCTTATGCAGTCCGTGGTGCAGTGCTTTCGAGTTCGATCCATGGTCACTGGGAAAAGCACACACAAAAGAGACAGTGCAAGACAACATAATCCAAAATCATTGGTACACTATAGCCAGTCCGGGATTGAGTAACATCAGTCATGGACAGAGTAGCCCACTTACCTCCCAACTTGCTCTCTCCTGAACCTCTGGTGGTTCGACTCTTTATTTGCTCTTCCTGGGGAACCACAATTTAAAAGTGAACGTCTCAAAAACGAATGGAATAAAATCGAACAAAACTTGTAACATGTCATTACAATACCAGAGGTGCGTTCACATTTGGTAAATTGAGGCGAATGCTTTTAATTTGAACATTGTGTAAATATTCGAAAGTGTAGCAAGTAGCCTTGCCTTCTTTATTGGATAGGAGAGTGTACAGGAAATGGGTGGGAGAGAGATATCAAAAAGGATTGGTAAATAGTCAGATTCAAACCCCGGTCTGCCAGAGAACTTTAAATCAAGCTACTGCTTGCGCCACAGCCCCATCCCTACGTTTTTTGATTTACACTGTCACCAGTTGTATAGCATCTATGTCTGTATGGCGATAACTACATCCTAAGACTATTTGCGTGTTTGCAAACGTTCCTGACAAACTCAAAAACAGAAAACTGAATATGTTTGCAATCATCTGCACTGTTCGCCAAAATTGAACACACCTCTTTCCTACCATAGTTATATTTGTACAGCATGTCAAAAAATCAATACCTGTGATATCCTCAGCCTTAGCAAACTCTCTTCTATCTTTCTTCAGTGGCAAATCCGTAACAAGTTTAAGCATATTAGAACGAACATGTAAAGTTCACACTGAAGTGGTGGTGTTGACTGCAGAAAAATTAAATAAAAAATAAAACACAATTATTGGATATACATACACAGTATTTAAACATCCTTTATAAAACAACTTCAGAAAATCAGATGTATTTAGGCAGTGTATGATAGAGGGTATGCTCCCTAATCCCACTTGACAGCTGGTAACGGTTGACGAATTTTAGTTACAGCAAAAACAGTTGGGGTAATAGAAGAATTGTAATACAAGTCTATATGAGCATTCTGCTTTGTCTGCCAATGTGAGCTGACGTGTTTCCTTTCACTCTGCTCTGCTATCAGCTTTTGCTCTGCTCTGCTATCAGCTTTCTGCTTTTCTGCTCCCTGCGTGCCTCTTGCCAT
>JAODUE010086817.1:0-14238 GCA_027564755.1 Amblyopsis hoosieri
ATAATGATATATATATATATATATATATATATATATATATATATTTTGTCACGGCTTAATGGCACTGCCATGCTTCCTGGGGTTTCCCTTCACTCTTTTACTCATCTTGGACTGTCTGTGTCTTGTCATTACACACGCCTGGTGCCCATTCCCCTAATTAGCTAATCCCCTAATGTGTGTGTGTGTGTGTGTGTGTGTGTGTGATCCCCACATAAGGGTGTCATGTCTTTGGTAAAGCCAAAAACACCATTTGTAGCAATTGGTATTTGTATCATATAGGGGCATATATTTAATTGTTCCTAAATCCCAATTTTGTAGCCTATAGATTATAGTTTGTTGGGCTGGCAGAAACCCCTTAGATCTTGTATTTTGCATAAATGTAAACTATATCTTTGAGACTTTATTTAATTCCATTGAATTGCTTAATAGGCTACATATTTCAAAATACATGTAGGCCTATTACTATCATGTTCTGCTGTCCACCTCCATGTTTTCTCCTATGTGTTCCAGTCCATGTTTCCCATGTGTTCCAGTCTGTGTTTCCCCTGTGTTCCTGGTGTTGCCCATGTTGCTTGTTATTGATTTCACCTGCCACTTGTTGTCTGTCTTGTGATCCTGTATGTAAGACCTAGTGTGTTCTGTAGTGTTTGTCGGATTGTCATTTTATGTCTGCGCCTTGTGTTGTCTGCATCTGCCCTTTTGATATGGATTAAAAACCCTGAAACCTGTATGTCCTGCATTTGGGTCCACCCTGCCTGAGAGCCTGACAATTACTTATGTTTAGTTTTTTCTTAGCTAATTGGCTAAGTGGTTTGATATGACCTTCTACCACTAAATGTCAAACTAGGTGCACCAGCATCAATTAATTAGCTGCTTAAGATATACATTATGTACTTCTCTAGCCTATATAGTTAGCCTAATAGCCTAGTGAAACCATAATGATCTTGCAAGCTTCAGTTTGACTTTGCCATGAGAATCAGTCTGGATAGGCTTCAAATAATGGCGTCTCTGAACCAACTTACCATTCAGTGTTGTACTAATAGCTATGGTTGTTGTTTAGGTGTGATAGCGAAAGCTACTTAAAAACAACAATGACCGTTTTGATGGACGGTTTCCCAGATGGACTTGTGTCTATAAATCCATGTGGCATGTCAGGTTACTATATTGTATATTTACATACATTATTTAATACTATAGTACAGAGCACGTTTACGCTTTGATAAAGGAAACAGAATTATGAGAGCTGCTTACTATATCGCAATCATAAATCGCAATATTTGCCAAACTAATCTAAAACTACATTTAAAAATCTAATTTTATGAAATCGTGCAGCTCTATTTTTAACGTGTGCACGCGCTATGGAAGCTGTCGGGTAGTGTTGTAGTACTCGAGACTTTTTTAAGGTCTCTATCTCGTACTCGACCGCATTTTTACTCGGTCTTGTCTCGATCTCGGACAAAGAGGTCTCGGAATTTTACTTTTGAGAGAAAAAAAACACAACTACGGGAATATAATTATTGCCACCCGGTGCATGTCTAATGTCTAATCTACCACTGGGCAGGCCGGCTGGCTTCAACTGCAGTGCATCGCGCTGTCTCTGTGTGTTTGTCAGACTGGGCCAAATAATACTCAATACTGACTCAATACGAGCGGGCCCATCCTTGAAATTTGGAGATCTGATTGGCCCAAGAGCATTTTAGCTATATTGAATAGAATGCAAGGTGGTGTACGAGAGATTTTTTTCATTTTAGTTTCTTATCCAAATAAATTGAGTGCAGGGCAGACAAATAGATACTTGTGGACAAAATTGAAAGACAAACACTCCAAGCTTTGGTGTAAAATGTAAAAGACAGAACACACAGGCCAATGGTGCATCCCAAGCCAAGTGACAGTCAGCAGCTTGGAGACGCAGTGCGGGCTATAGACCATGGAGTTACTTTTGTGTCTTTATTATGCAAACAAACATACTACGTTTGAGAGCAACACTTGTCAAACTGCCACCAAAAAATGTATTTGAGAGAAAATCCATAAACACTGCAATCAAAAAAACGTTTCATTGCAAATAAAATTGTCTGATTAAAAATATATTAATGCAAATCCAAAAGTTTTGTTTGTGAATCCAAAATGTTTGTTTGCAAATCCAAAAGTTTCGTTTTCCAAAATACAAGTTTTGCAATATGGGATTCAAACTGGTCTCGACTCGGTCTCGCTCTGCCTTGGTCTTGGTCTTGACTTCCTTTCAAGACCAAGACCCCTTCCTTTTTGTCATTAGGTTTCTCTGAATTCATGGCTGGTTTTCTATCCAATAATAATCTGAGGAATCCTACTGAAAACTCAAAATATTTGTAAAAGTAAGAAGTAAAGTTGTGGCTATTGTTTGTATTTTGTGAAGTGTTTCTGGTACTCTATTGCTAAATCTTCGGGCCTAGTAAGCCTTGATCATCAAACAATGCCACCTAAAGCTTCCAACCACACCACATACCATGGCTCAAGTGCATAAATTTTTGGATCAGCAAAGGGACTTTTACAGAACTCTGCTTGAACAACAAGAAAAAAAACTTCAAATCTTGTGTACATTCTGAAAATTAATTTAATGAACTACTCTGAACTAACCATTGTGACACAACTTGGATTATACATGGATATTTGGCAGTTTCTTCAGGTGCTTCTGTCTTCAGACATAAATACACCGTTTTACTGAGCCAATCGCACCTGCTTAAAGACAGGACATTGCAGCAACTAGAAGAGTGAGTTGCACCACTTAAGAATGTTGCGTTGATGTAGAGTTGAAAGGGGGAGGGGGTATGGGGGGACATTACAAACACGCCCATTCAGCCCTGAGCCCTTTGAATGTAGCGTTTTTTGTCATAATGTTAACACACTTATTCTTTATTTTGTATTATTTATTTGGTTGATGTATATTAAATATATCCCTCTGCAATATATTGGGAATATTTCTGCACCTTGTAACCTCTTTCCTAACTCTTTAACAATGTAGAATGTAAAAATATTAGGTAGTTCAGCTTTAACTAATATTGTCACAATTCGATGGACATTATTAGCTATTAGTTTCTAGAGGCATCTTGACTAAAATAAGGCATATTCCAGCTCATATAGCACCTAACCGGAATTTGTTATTTGCTATTGTACGTTTTCTTAAGGGCCTAGCCACGAAGTGGCGAAGCCCTTATTGTTATTGTACATTTTCTTATTAAGGGCCTAGCCACGAAGTGGCGAAGCCCTTATTGTTATTTCACGTTTTCTTATTAATATTCTGTCATTGAAGTCAATGGAAACCCCTAGAACCGTGTCGTAAAACGTTGTGAATTTTGGCATACATGTAGCTTAGAGTCTCACCATCTCTGACACTTATTTTGGTGGGGTCACCTCAAAAGGTCAAAGGTCAGGCTAAGGTAAAAAATTTGCCTATTTTGGACTTGCATATCTGTTCATAACTTTTGCCTCATGCGATGGAAATTTATAAACCTGGTATCCCCTGATTCCCTTGAGCTTCCTGAATCAAACGCACCATGTGGCGTCAAAATGCGTCAACTTAGATTTTGCGGCATTTTGAATTTAATTAAAAAATGACATAATTCTCCCTCAATTTTTGGCTGATCTTCATCAAAATTGATTGACATGACATGTATGACATGTATTAGACCATTCCGCACAATGTTACTTTCACAGATTTTAGATTTTCCACCCACCATCTTCGAACAGCGCCACCTAGAGTTTTCTAAACTTACAAATAGAATATCTCAGGAAGTGTACATCACATTTACTTGAAACTCTTCAGACCTATGTTCCCTTGACCCATAATAATTTTGGTGGGCATGGCTTACCATTCGCACTGCCTATGACACTATCAAAAACCGCCAATCAAGAAGTGACACTATATCTTCGACACGCTTGACATGAAACTTGACAAGGCACATACTCTCAGTGTAATGACCCTTCCCAAGAAGTTTAATGGCAATGGCTTTTGTCGTTTCCGAACAGCGCCCACTATGTCAAAATTTACTCAAGATTCACGTTTCTGCTAATATCTTATGAAATCTTTAACTTATTTTAAAATATTTCATATCATTAGATTCCTCAGGACCTCCCGAATCCAAGGCATCATGTTACGTAACAATGCGTCTACATTGTTCCGCCATTTTTAATTTTATACAAAAACTTATTTTTCTAATTTCTCTCTCAAATATTTGTGAAAATTGGTGGTGTTCTTTGGATCAAGCCTCATGAAGTTAGTTTTGTGGATTTGTGATTTATTTAAACGGTTGCGTAATGATAGGCTTTCAAAGTCAGTGGTGAAGCCTCATAACAGGAAGTGGAGGTTTCTCTGCTCCACTTTGACTGATTCAAACCAAACTTAACGGGTATGCTGGCGGGGGTCCTCCTAGACTGGCCAGCTGTTCTTGTGCCGCTGGTGTTCGTCTTTGGTGCCTCTGCGGCCTCTGATTAGGCTAGGCCCGTTCATGGCTGCTTGCTTGCAGTAGGGGGAAAAAAACAACCACAACAACAAACTTAAGACCCCTGTAGAAATATTTGAGTACCGGCACACTAAGTCAAAAAGTTGATGACAAGATTACAAAAATAAATGAATACCACTATTTACCATAGGCTGCTGTACATATAGAGTAATTACACATTAATTGACGTTATCATCTAATCAAAATGGTAGACTAACAATTGCTAGGATAATACCGTAGTATGGAACTATGCGTGCCACTAGCTTGGTAATGTACTGTAGGTTAATGAAATGCAAACCACATTAAAAACTTAAATGGTTATACAGCATTTGTATTTTGCTTTAGAATGCAGCCAAATCACTACTGACCAACTAACTCATCATAATTAAGTAGTAGGCTATCTACCAATTTTCTCCCTGCTGCCAATTTTACTCTGATTTCATAGCCAATGTCTAGTCAGTGATTAAGCAACATTCAAATACTATTAAATTTGAATTGTCTGATACTGTTGCAGATTTCAAATTCAGCCAGAAGGAATAAAGAAGGACTCTGACTCAAAAGTGTTAAGAATAATAGAGAAATGTATTAAAAAGCAATGAACAATCCAAAGATACAATTTGCCACGGCTGTGGTCTGAAAAGCACCCGCACAGTGACTAAAGGCCGAGTGAGAATGAAAATCTGTCCTGTTAACAACACCCTCTCCCCCTTTTATAGCAACACAGTAGCAAACTCCTATTGGTTCCTTGAACAGTACGTAGGCATCAATATACAGTTGCCTCTTCCGGCACCATTCTTCTTCTGCCCTAACACCTTGTGTCTGATATAATTTCAGTTCTACATTCTATAAATGAATAGTAATAACAGTAACGTAGATTTAAAAGTGAGGCGTGGTTTATACACGTACATACATCATATAAGGAAAATAAAAGAACAAATAAGAAAAGCATAACAAATAAAATAACATAATATTAATAATCTCACAATACTAAGAAACATGTAATGTCCGTAACACTTTCCAATGGGCGCAGACTCTGAATGGGTTGAAGTATCGTAAATTGTGCAACCACACAGAGCTATTCCTGAGATGAAATGATTATCTCTGGGGATGAATAAACAGTTTGCTATGTGAAAACTCTAATAGTCCACACTTGGGCAGATTCAGCTGCTGTTTGTTGAGAATCATTGAAAAATAACCTATTATTTTTGCTAGCAGGCTGGCAGCTTATGCAGTGGCCTTTATTTCACACAGCGGTCGTAAATGTAAGTCAAAGGTCTGCCGTTTTGAATAAAGAATTTGATGCTGAAATGATCATGCACTTCCCCCACGCCGGTGGTCGGTGAACGCTGAGTTCACATGCGATGATCAAACGAGGATGTCGGTTATCTTCGCCATACACGATATACAGTATTTGCAGAACCAAAGTTGCCTAATGTAGTTTTAAGTTATTTTTTAAGGCAATTATTTTATTAGACACCTGGGGAAAAAAGGTTGAGGTCGACTGTGGTGACGTGGATACGTGCATGACTGTAGGTTATCTGTAGCTACAGTATGCAGCAGCAAAGCAAACATTATCGCTTTGTTAATAACAACACACAGGTCCACTCTCTTTCTTGTTTTGTACGTGTTCTGTAGCCTGGCATTCAGTCCACAACTGCCTAAGTTCGAATGGAACTGTAAACATTACACCGACTTGAACGCATCCTTGTAATCACCTCACGGCGTTTATGCACACATGATAATTCAGCCACGGCAAAAACTGAGTCTGTATCCAGAAAATGTAGACATACACCTATCATCGTCTGAAAGACATTTATAATAATGATACGTCTGAGAAAATAATGTTAAATTACAGTATATTGCATACAAACTGTCAATTCATATTTGTTAACAGGTAGCCTACTGAAAGGGTTGGAGCTCAGCACCTACATTATGTACCGGAGCCCAGCTCCGCCTGGCTCCCGCCCAATTTAATCCCTGCTCATCATGGTCCTGTGAGATCGAATTACATACTTTTCACTGGAATGCAAGCTGTGGAGTAACTCTCTCAACACACTGAACCCTTTATGTGTACTGCATTGAGCCCTTGAGCAGGTGTAGCATATGAGAACACAGACAGCTGGCCTTAAAAGCTGTCTAGATAGATCAAATGAAAACACAGTATTGATTTTGTTTTTACATTGTCCAGAATTATACACTACAAAAAATATAAATCTTACAACATATTTGTTTAATTTCTAGTAAAAATATGTAACTACACTTAATATGACACAATTACATAACAAGAGCTCAACTATCCAGATGTCTTATTTCAAGAAATCTTACAAGCAAATTTTCACTTGTTCCATTGGCATATTTATTTACTTATGAGCAAATAAAACCTTGTATTCATAATTCTTTTACTTATTTTTGAAGAGCCATTTTTTGCAGTGTATGACCCTGAAGCAGATCATTTAGTCCCCTGGTCCTCCTCATACAGCAAACTGTCTAACTGCTGAAACAAGCAGGCGCAGCTAAAAACAAGGTTTATTGTTTATTATTACAGAATTATTTGTAAATAACATCAGAAGCCAGCGAGTTGGAATCCACAGCTAGGCAGGCACAGTGGCATGATTCAAGAATGCGAAGACTCTTGGCTTGCAGACAGCTGTCCAGTGAAACAGACCCCAGATTTATGGATGTTTAATGTTTAAAGGACCCTCACAGACAACTGGTGGGTGGGTGTGTCAAAATTCAGTTTAGGCCACTGTTACCCATTGTTAGCTCATTCTAGACTGAGAAAGGAGGGTTAACATTCTTTCCTTTCCTGGATCTGTAGCTGCAAACTGTCAACATCTTATTGTTAGGTGCAAGGTCAGGTTCTGGTCCAATATGGGAGCGCTGATTGCTAAAATGTTTCTGCCTACTGTGAGTAGCCTGGCATTCCTGCCCACTGCCGGTGTGGCTGCCAAAAGAGGATTTCACATGGAGGCGATGGTCTATTTCTTCATGATGTTCTTCACAGCAGTAAGGAGACCCACTGGACTCACTACACGCATTTGAGATTAATGCTAAAATTAAGTTTTATGATAAGATTATGATTTATAGTAAACATTTAGATTGAAACCCTTAAATTAAGGGTTTTAATAGTTTCACACAAACATTCAGGATTAAATATTGTGTTTGTTATTATTACTGTCTGTAGAAGTGCTTCCTTGTAGTGTTTTTAAATAACTTACTATTGCTTCCCAGCGGTGAAGTCTTGTTTTACTGTTACTAATCATGTGTGTGTGTGTGTGTGTGTGTGTGTGCGTGCAGATCTACCACGCTTGTGATGGACCTGGTCTGTCCATTCTTTGTTTTATGAAGTATGAGATCCTGGAGTATTTCACCGTGTATGGCACAGCACTGGCCATGTGGGTCACTCTCATTGGTGAGGATAGACAATCCGATGGATTAAAGCCATATGTGTACAAGTGTTTGTAACATGTGGTCTTATGCTATAAAGAGATATACACACTTGTGCCACTCTTGCCCTGCCCTGGGTTAAAGGCTCACACCTCAGTGGTGTCATCAGTACAATCAGAACCCCAAATTACCTTACTGTTAAATAATAGTAATAAAATATATAGCTTCAAGCAGAAATGAATGGGTAGAAAAGGACAAATATGGGATGCAAATAGGACAACACAGGGCCCAAACAGGAATGACATATGAAGCAAATGGGCTAGTAGGACTCATAAATGTGTATATTTAAAGCAACTCAAAGTTTGGTTCAAATGGCATTCAGGAGGAATTTGCTATTAGAGTGCCAAACTTTGCAGACTTTGTTTCGCTATCATACCAGATTTGACGAGAATATGACCTACGGATGAGAATATAGACCCTCTGAACCTGTATCAGAAGATTCAAAATGGTGGGAATGAAACAGGCGTATCATAAAATAGTGCACGTATTACGTAGGTTAATACAGACAATTTGTTTGGTAACGCCCCTATGAGGATGGCCGCCTACATAGTAATCAGCTAAATGTACAAGCTATAAAACAACTGATGTTGATCGCCAGTACACAAACCGTAAGTACAAGTTTAATGTTCAGCATTTGCAGGTGAGGTGACCAAATCTGGAAATCAATTTTTTATACAGTAACTGGTAGGCTACCGTAGCATAAACACAACTCGAGTGCAGGACAGGCATATTATCAAAAGCGATGCACTGTGCAAATAAGATGCTTAAATAATGTTGTGTTGATTTACTTAACCTAAACATTGCTCGTCTTGATAAAGACGCACTCGCGGATGTCATATCGAAATTGTATCACCTGCCAGAAACAGATTTCCGCTTTAGGTACAGCGAGTAATTAAGCTTTTATCTGGATCAATGATCAGTCATATCATGCTAAATATTTAACTTTATGTATGTGATAATAACAAAGATAGAATATGTCTTTGTTTAATTTTAACGTTTCTAGTTTAACCGAATATCACTTTATGTTCTTCCTAGCAGCTAGCCACCTAGTCACCTATCTCTCATAACCCTGTACCCTAGTGGCAAGAATGGCTGCGGTTTCATGCTATGTAACCCTTCATTCATTAATACGTGCATATGGGTACATGGCTGTTTGGCAGGCAAGGATGGCTGCGATGTTGTGCTATGGTATAATTTAACCTTCATTCATGAAATAATGTGCTTAGTAGATACATGGCTGGTTATTAAAACATAACACCCCTGTTCCTTCACAGGGCTGTGTCTAAGCTGCTGCTGTGTTTATGTGGTTGACACGACCAATAACAAACTACATTCTGCCTCTCGTATCATTTACTGTCGTCTGGACGGCGAGGCGGAATTAATGTGCAATATTAACACCTTGAAAACACTGCTGAAAATAAACCATATGTGGTCCAATACCCATAAAACTGTTCAAACCGCGTGTGAGTATCCTGGTACTAGCAGTAAAGCAGTCGTAGCCTCTCAATACAGCTACCTGGAAGTCGGGGCGGGGTGGGCAGTGGCTTGTTACATTTAAAGCAATCAGACCGTTATTTATCTAAAGAGTCATTGTATGATGGTGCTATTCCACATAACCTAAACTTGTCAACTACATTGCATTGAGAATTCAAGGAACTGTTTCAACAAATGAAAAGAAGCATGAAATGACTCCTTTTAAAATAACTCATAGCTAGTGTTTTGAACCCACGTTATTGAGAGATATCAATCACGAACGTATCCAATTGAGCCACTAACACACGGCCTTGAAGCATGTCGGCCATATAGTAGGCTACGTATTTGAAGTATGAATAGTATAAATATATAGGCATACATTGCACTGCCTATTGTTAATAGTTTAATTCCTTCTAGAACAAAAAATACATTACATTGTGCCTTACAAAGATGAGTAGAAATGGGTTTAGTTATGCCAACAGCAGGACTTGAACTTACAGCCTTGAAGTTTAGATTGAAGTCAAGACTGTTGATGAAACGATCAATTCAATTGTAGCAACGCCGATTGGTTCAGCGCTCTCCAATAGATTTAAAATTAACCAGAGGTCTACACCAAGTAGGAGGAAACAACTGGTCTGGTTACACCAGGCTAAAACAATGCACCCATTGAATTACAAATATCCAAATCAACTCACCCTTTGATGCACGCACAAACATGAACAGTAGAAGTAAAACATGTTCATAATAGGCCTACAACTGCCAACACCTGAATCAACTATGAGGGTTTCTTACATGTAACAATAGCTGGCTAGGTATATGCCTGACCAAAAGTAGAAGCGTCAATTGACTAAAGAATAAGCTGGAGGGTTGGCCTTTTGTAAGATATAACTATAAACTATATAACTATAAAAAGAATAAATACCAAAAAAAGTATACAAGAATAGATTACAGTAAACTTTAATGTCATTTGTGTGTAGTCCTATATCAATTATTTTAGCAACTAACTTTTTATAACACTGTTTGTGATAGAAACATGGTTCAAGGACCATATTATACAGGTAGGTTATGTATTGCTAATTAAATGGCCTAATAATAGCATGCCTACTGTGTAGGCTAGTGATGCGCAGTCCGACCCATAACCCCGAGGAAACACAAGTTACGGGTCGGGGAGGGTTCGGAAAAGCTTATCAGAAAATAGTGCAGGTGGGTCGGTTGGTTGGTTCCTCGAAGTAAAGTGAGACATTTTTATTTAAGGTAACGGCAATTTCAAAACTATTTTTGTGAGCTCACAAACGTCTGCTCACAGGACATGCTCGAACCAGTGCACTTGTGTTTTGTAGCTTTGGGGGATTTTGAGGAGCCACAACGCTCTAGCATCACCATGTTTGGAGTGTTGACCATCGCTGTGAGAACCTACCAGGATCGCTATGGTTATGGGATCTACTCTGGACCAATAGGATCTGCTGTTTTCATTATAACTGTCAAATGGGTAAGTAGGTTATTTATAAGGAAATGCATGTATTTGAAATGTCATTGAATGTTTTGGTGATTCAAATTAAATTCTAAATTACAGGTTATTTTCTACTTTGATTCAAAACTACCAAGTGAGTACAATTACAAGTATTGAGGACCAAGGCCCCTGTTTCAGAAATTGGGTTTAACAAATTCTGAGCCTAGCCTGTTACAAATGATGAGCAATTAAAACAAAACAAAAAAACCTGGCTATGCCAGGTTCCCAGCTTCCCTTGGTGTGGCTTGAAATTTCCTCCAAGCACTGTGTTCAAAGGTTCAAACATTTCATTATTTTTATCTTTGTGTCTGCTGACCTTTTAAATCAGAAAGCATAATAGATGTATGTGACTTAAGTATGGACTTTGATTTTTGTAATTTAAACAGGTGCAGCCTGTAGAGCTCTTTACATTGCTACTGACAACTACTAACAAAAAGAAACATTTTTTAAATTAACACTAGGGGTCCTATCTTACAACCGGCGCAAAGACTCAAGCGTCTTTGCTAGTTTCAGACCGACGCAATTGTCATTTTACCATCCAGTGCCTATGTTGTTTAAATAGCAAATGCATTTGCGCCCATTTGAGTGCCAGTGGTCTAAACATGAGGTGTGGTTTAGCGCATTGTTGTTGCATTGCTATCTTGAGGCAGCAGAAAGTGATTAAAGTCTAAAGTCAGCGCAAGCCGGATTATCAATATAGTATCACCAATGGCAGGTGGACAATGTTTGTACACTCTGCTTGTTACACATACAGGGAGGTGCAGGAGTTAACTTGGTTTGAATCGGTCAAAGTGGAGCAGAGATACCTCCACTTCCTGTTATGAGGCTTCACCACTGATTTCGAAAGCCTGTCATTACGCAACCGTTTCAAAAAAAAAAAAAATCCACAAAAATAACTTTATGATGCTTGATCCAAAGAACACCTATACCAATTTGAAAATAGATCAGACAATATTTGAGAGACAAATTAGAAAAATAAGTTTTTTTTATACAATTAAAAATGGCGAAAAATCTATGTAGACACATCGTTACGTCACATGGTGCGTTGGATTTCGGAGGTCCTGAGGAATCTAATTATATGACATATTTGAAAATCAGTTGAAGATTTCAAAAGTTATTAGCAGAAACGTAAATCGTGAACAGATTTCGACATTATAGGGGGCGCTGTTCGCAAACGACAAAAGCCATTTCATCATACTGAGAGTATATGTCCTGTCGTTTTATGTCGATCGGATGAGGCCTGTCAAAGATAGTGTCACTTCCTCTTTGGCGGTTTTTGATCGTGCAACGTTTTTAAGGGACAAAGGGACATAGGTTTGAAGGGTCCTACCAAGTTTCAAGTAAATCTGATGTACACTTGCTGAGATATTCTATTTTAAATTTTTGAAAACGCTAGTTGGCGCTGTTCAAAATCGGTCAATGGCATTTATATTTTACTTCTTGATTAGGCTCAGGGCAGAGTAGAGAAAGGTCACATCAAGTTTCATGCCCATCGGGTGAAGCGCGACGAATATATAGGCCAACTTCCTGTTTCGCGGCTTTGCTGTCAACTTCGATAGCCGATTGACCAGGTACTGCACACGCAGTAATCTACTTTACTACAGGTATGGCATATTTAACACCGCACCAGAGAGCACTACATCATTCTGCATTACTAATTTAATACTGTGGGTAGCCTACCTTACAGACCTGTTACGCAAACGTAATGTCAATGTGGCAATTTATGATAATTACTGCAAAACGTAAAATTGTGTAATTCAAAGTATAGATCCGTTTCACCAGCAGCTCGCCCGTGCACTACGCATTCTCGACTGCACCACAGTGAAAACATGCTTCATGTCACCAAAGTTGTCTTCTTCACTCCCATACATAGCTGCTGGTTAGCTTGTCTAGGCTAAATGTTCTTGGCTAGAGGTTGTACAAGTGTTTAATACCGCCTCTTGTATAAGGTGTACTGATTATGAGGGCTGGTTAACTTCAGTCACTTATCAGTATTTACTCCCTTAATTAAATCTGTCCTAAAGTTAACTTGCCTGACTAGTGGCTTTAAAATGAGACTCGCTTAAAATGTAAATTACTTGCCTGAGGTGAGCAGGCGAGTTTAAATTCATGGTTTTAGTGGGGCTTTTGCTAGAGTAGCTGGCTATTGCTTATTCTACACAGGGTACTTGGGTTCTGTTAGTCAAACTATGGTAGCGTAGCATTACGGTATTAGCAAAACCATACCGGGTTGTAGAATGCACTTCTTCGTTGCATAGCCATAATGCTAGTAGTTGGTGCATCTTTCCATTGATCCATCCATCCATCCATCCTCACAGATAGCTGAGCTTCTCACCCTATTTCTGAGGGAAATGCCAGTCATCCTCCTGAGAAAACCCATTTCGGCTGCTCGTACCAGTGATCTAGTTCTTTCGCTCATGACACACGCTTCATGACCATAGGTGAGGGTAGAAAGGAAAATTGCCCGGTAGATTGAGAGCTTTGCCTTCTGGCTCAGCTCTCTTTTCTCGATTACAATATCTGCTCTAATTCTCTGGCCAATCTCCCGCGCCAATGTCCCGCAGCTTCAGCAATGGAAGCTTTGAACCTTTCCGACTCAGGTTCAATGTCCCCAACCTCCATCGGGATCCCAGAGAAGCTCAGCTGGAGGTGTGAGTAGAAGATTTCCCGGGCAGGGCCCTCCTCCACAGGTTCCCAGTTCACTCGCACTACCTGTTTGGGCTTACCAGGTCTGTCCAGAGTCTTCCCCCACCCCTTGACCCAACTCACTACCAGATGGTGTTCGGTAGCCAGCTCTGCCCCTCTCCTTAAGTGTCCAAAACATGCAGCCTCAGATCAGATGATACAATCAATAAATCGATCATCGACCTTCGGCCTAGGGTGCTCTGGTACCACGTACACTTATGAATATTCTTATGATCGAACATGACTAGCACAGAAGTCTTACAACAAACGCCCAATCAGGTTTAGATCAGGGAGGCCGTTCCTCTCAATCACACCTCTCCATGTGTCTCCATCATTGCCCATGTGCGCGTGTTGCTAGGGTGACCCTGCTAGCAGTGTTGTAGTCGAGACAGACTAATCCGAGACCAAGTCTTCACCGAAACCAAAGTGTTCCGAGACCGAGACAAGACCAATACTTTGAGGAGTCGAGACCGAGTCAAGACCAAGACCAAGACCAAGGCAGGGCGACACCGAGACCAGACCAGTTCGAGTCCTATATTGAAAGATATATAGCCTTCTTGCACATAATGCGTTGACCGTGCAGTAGCCTATATTATGCATGTGTGCAATTCATCGCCTAACATTGTTGGATTAGACGGAGGCATGACG
>JAODUE010086828.1:0-14237 GCA_027564755.1 Amblyopsis hoosieri
GAAAGAATGTGTGAGTTTTCATAGAAAACATGAAATTGTCTGGGTGACCCCAAACTTTTGAACGGTAGTGTATATTTCCACATCCCATTGCCAATCAAACAGTCTGCCACATAATGAGAATTACATCTTTATTTTGATAGGTTAAGAATCACTCTGTGTTCTCCTGGCAAGCTGAGTATTGATGTATTTTTATGAGATAAATCCTCTCTAAGACACTGTAGTGATTAAGGGAGCCAAGCCATACGTGGTTCCAGACAATGTTTCTTTAGCATTTATTGTATTGTATTTATTGGCATTCATTCACGACCACTCTTTGTCTCGTCAATAAGATAATGCTGGTTGTTGTTGTGATCTCATGCATTGAGACGGCTGTCAATGCAAAGCTGACCCTACCCTGAAGTGGGTACATTACATTATGGAAAGTAGTGTTAATTGTAGAGGTGAGGCGTGGACTAAATTTGTGTTTAATGCTGATGTTGTACCCAAAGTGCAATGCCGAACCTAATCTCTTGTTGGAGGCATTTTGCATTACTTATTTTAAAGTCGGGGTTTAAAAGAAATGGTCCACGGCTAATGAAGTCTCTACTATTTACTAGCCATCTGCAGTCTAATTGCTAAAAGGTCTGCGTTAAAGTGGGAATGCACTTTAGTTTAACCTTGGCTGTTGGCTCTGTGCCTTTCTCTGTACCTACCTTGTAATCGCACTGACAAGTAAAACCACTTCTGCGAGTGACTGGACTAGATGTTTTCTTCTGCCACTCTCTTAAGTTTTACTACTAGCATTACCTCCATCATACCATAGGACATAACACTTAAACAAAGTACTTTTAATATGCCTAAAGCCTCCTGCTGTCTCTACTGGTAGTATGTTTTCTAAAATTACTATTATTATTTTTTTACAAATATACAGTACCTCACATCAAACCTGAGTCAGTGATCAGCTTTGCAGGTACATTATAAGGCTGTTGAGAATCAATGGAAGATATCTGAAATCAGAGGCCAAAAACATGAACGTGGGCATGAGGATCCAAGTATTTTTAATTAGGAAGCTACAGTCTGTCGAACAATGCTGTGTTCTAGTCACGCAAAACTCACCGCATCGCCAGTAATGAATGGGATTTGCGTTGTTTGGCACAGCCCTTATGTTCACGGTGGCAGCAGCAGCATGTTGATTCCCTTGCTGTGTTCCTGCAGGCCGGTGTTCGGGCACAGAAGCAGCGGTGTGCGGAGCTGAGGACCAAAACAATGGCCTCAGGAAGAAGGGGAGGGAGCACAGCAGCAACAACAACAACAACCACGGGGCCAGAGAGGAGGCCCCGGCTGCCCCGCCCACTCAGGAAGCAGCGGCGTGCCAGCGGACACATGCTGCCGGGGACGCGGGGGGGCACAGGGCGGACCAGGACAAAAGGCCCGACTCCGAGGACCAATCCGGGTCGGGCCCCGCAGAGGCCAGCGGCAGGCCGACCGCTATGGGCGGAGACAGTGGCAGGACGCTGGGGGCAGGAGAGCCACAGGGCGGGGCTAAAGCCGCCACGCAGCCTCCCCCGCAGGCCAACAACCTGGACTTTGAGCTGTCCAGTGACAGCGACAGCGACTCCTCGGCGGCCAAGCCCCACTCGTCAGAGAGCGACGGGGAGGGGAGGCGCAGCAGGCCCAGAAAGTCCAAGCAGGATGGCCCCAGGAAGGGGGAGGGCGTCTTGGACGCAGGGGAGCCGCCCGCCGGCGCCGCCCTGCCCCCGGACCCGGAGCTCGGCAACGGCTGCGCGGCCAAGGCCGAGGCCGAGACGGAGTCGCAGAACAGCGAGCAGTCCGGCATCACCATGGGTGAGGAGTCGCTCGACCCGAGCATGGAGGACGAGGAGGACGAGGAGCAGGCGGAGGAGGAAGCTGACCGCGACCGGGACGATCACCTGATCTACCTGGAGGAGGTCCTGGGGAGGATCCATGCCGAGTACTACCGCCGCTACGAGGCCTACTTGAGGAAGGAGGCCAGCAACATGCCGGACATCCGCAGGATTGTCCCGGAGCTGAAGAGTAAGGTGCTGGCCGGAACCACGGTAGTTTTCAGCGGCCTGTACCCCACCAACTACCCCATGGAGAGGACCCGCGAGAGCTACCACACCAAGGCACTCGGGGCCAAGATAGGCAGGAGCCTGCAGCTCAACTCCAGCGATCCATGCCGGACAACGCACCTGATCGCAGCCAGAGCTGGTGAGTACAATCAACGCATTGTGCAAGTGTCCCATGTCCTGTCTGAAGTGATGTGTCGCCTTTCTTAAGCAGCCGTGGAGGAAGTATTATTATGGAATGACTTACAATACGGCATCGTTGACACGTTTCTGCTACACAGACAGGTGGTGGATTTAGGGGGAAAAGCTTTTAATGTTTGTCTTTTCATTGTAGGACAACGTAGAAGCTGTGAAGTTTACAAAACTTTGGGATATATTTTTAATAACATTATTTGATTGCAGCCTAACTAAGTATTAATCTGAATAACAACCGACCTGATTAGGGTATTGTTCAGTCACTCTTGATGAAGATTGCTAGCGTATTAACATTATTGATGGATGTCTATAATGATGGTGTAATTGGGTCGGAGCTCATGAGAGGTCATGTACCTCGATTGTCAGCACAGCGGTCCTGATTACAGAATGATAACTTCACTGCACGGGTGTGTTGGTTTTGTGTGCATTGGATAAGCGGATGAAGGATGGATGGATGGAAATAACTGATTGAATATTCTGTCAACAACACACTGTAGCTCATAGGTCATAAACGCAGGGCCTGTCTGTGATAGACATAAATACACGATCACAGCCCACCTCACGCTTGTATCCTACAGCCTATTTTTTTGACCAATGCCAGTACGTAGCAGCATATTATTTGTACCCATAGCATTGCAGTAACACATTAGAAACATATGGCTCAATATTACCATTTCACAAAGGGGGTTAATTTATTAGACAATTACTTCTTTTTAAATTGTTTGATAGAAGCATGCACATAAATACTTTCTGGGACCAATTATGTATTTGCCCCACCGACTTAGTTTTTCTTTTGTCTATTTTTTCTTAGAAGCTAATTACATTGTATTTGATTTATCTCTACATTAACGTAATCTGCTCCCTCTTGTGTTGAAGAAGATAATTGAAGATGATCAGGCCAGGTGGCAGCAGTAAATATCATAAAATGGGCAAACAAATTGAGCGAATCTAACTAGCATACTAATATTATATTTCATATATCATATTATATACTACATATCATACTAACATATAACAATATTAATAATTCCCTACACAGCTGAGGGTTTATAGGGGTGAATTACTGAGATGTCATACCTGTGTTGTTAATTGCATTTTGATAGTGCTGCAGTGTTCCCCAATGTATGTTGATAATATTTCACAAAATTGAGAGTCTTTACATCAAGATTGCCATCTGCCATTCATTAGACAATGAATGTGATTATAGGTGACACTGACTGTAGGAAAGGGGCATGGTTAATGTAATAGTTCAGTTGTAAGAACTTCTAGTTACCATATAGGAAGCATGGATACGCCTGTATCTTGAATCATGTTTGATCTTTACATTAAACATAACAAATGGGTAAAATTACCCAGATTGTCAAGTAAATTCGGGTCATTTTGACACAGTAGTCTCAACAACATGAAATTAGATTTGCATCCAATAAAAGTGTTCTGAGATGCCTTCTGGCCATTGTGACCCATGTTATGCATCCTAGGGAAAGAGGTCAAATGTGACCCTGTTCTTTTTTCCCCATCTTCTTCTTGGTGTTCCCTTTCAAACAAATCAAGACGGTAGCTGCTGCTATTTCACTTCTAAGTGCATTATGACCTGAAGTAATTATTGCTAAATTTGCCTCTGTATGGGGTTGCTTTGTTACACGTCTATTAATGCGCAGTCCTTGAACAGGGACACTTGTATTGTAACTCACAATGTCACATAAGTGGCTTCTTCCTGCTTATAGACCTGTTTGCAATGAAAAGCATTAGTGGATTCACAGTGGAGGGCAAAGCATGGGTCTCCAGAAACCATGCGCTGAATGTGCCTGCCGTTGCCTTGGAAGCCAGCCTCACTTAGCACAGCACTCAGCAATCAGCCACCACAGATGTCAGAAGGGAAGAAATCAACCGCAGAGAGCACTTGGGGTTGAAATTGTCAGTGGGCCTCTTAGATTGGAGAGAACTCTTGAAAACGCCTATTGGGTTGGCAGTACCAACAGTGCGCGCCAGGCATTCATCACAGCTATTTGGCGTTGGCTGAATTGATTATTTAATTACAGCTTTTAATGCAGCGCTGGCCAAGACCTCTACATCTGAAGGCGGCTCCGCTCCCGTGTCTGACTGACTGACTGAATGAATGCACCGCCCACCCCAGAGCCAGCCAGCCCTGCCTGCACCGTCTTCCATGTACCTGTCAGCGGTCGAAGGCTGCCATAATGGCCGATATTGACGCAAAGCTTTAACGCTGATCCATCACACACACACATCTATTAACTACTGTACTGACGGTTCAGGAAAAAAGCAACGGGTCTTTTGACTAGCCAGTTGTTAGCATTGGTTAAGCTGACAAGTGATAAGGGTCTTAGCTACTTTAACTTTCATGTAACAAACATAGCGATAATTGCTCAGTCTTTTCAGTCATAGCATAGTCCTAACATAGAGAGAAATAACTCCAGGTCCTTGAAATGTAATCAAGGGCAAGGCATATGGTATGCTCTTGGCAACTTTGCCCTACATGGGTGACAGTTTATGTGGAGTTATCAGGATCAATTTAGAAAGAGCGGTTGGGTAACATCTCAGCTCTAATTGTTTTTATTCAGCAAATTACTATTGCAAAACATAACTATAAGTAGAAGTGACAATTGCCATGTGTCTGCAGACTTTCCGTTATGTCCTTATGTGACAGATATTACACACTAAAATAAGAGCCTGGAAAGCAAAGTAAACAATTTCAGAAATCTGGCTAAATGTCTCTATATTCTGTCGAACAATGTTGCACAAAGTCCTTACTGTTATAGAATATATAAGTGCTATTTGAACCTTTGTCCATCTATCCTTCCATTCCAGCTTTGAAGATATTCTTGCTACATGCATATGCCCCTTCTTTTAATCTGGCTGTGTTATTACAGACAGCAATGCAGTCTGTCAGTCTTGTCGCATTCTCAACACTAATTGAGCAGGAAATGTGCTAAAGAAGAGAGTAAGTCAATATAGGAAGAAGTGTTTGATGGTTAGCTCTGCATTTGCAAGTGCCTAGGGTTAACGAGGTGCTGCACTCACAGATATACTTTGTTGTCTTTTGTGTCAACGTCAATGAATCTAACTGGAGCAGAAAACACCATTCCCCACTGTGCGTTGCTCTGGACGTTGGCTGTGTTTTCTGTTCTTTAAAACCAACTCAAAGTGGTTGCTTGGTGTGGAAATGACAGAAGTTCGCTGGCTTCCAATAATAAATCCTCTGCGTTTAGTGTTGATGCTTGAGGCTGTTCATTTAGGGATTATGACACAAAGTCAAATATGGGCCTACAGTGTGTAAATTTGAGAATTCTTTGTTTCCTAAATACATCCTTACCCTTTGTCCCATTGGCTGCGGTCACCCAGGCACCGAGAAGGTACGGCACGCACAAGGCTGCAAGCACCTGCATGTGGTCAGCCCTGATTGGCTATGGAGCTGTCTGGAGCGCTGGGAGAGGGTGGAGGAGCAGTTGTACCCACTAAAGGAGGACTTCTCTAAGACGCCACGGTAAGTGGAGTGGAGATGGGGTTAATTTGTTATTGATATTGATAACCTTTATCAAGACTGCCTAACGTTTAGTCGATACCACTATTGATACTTTTCTGTTATTTGATGGAAAGACGATAATACATTTTGGTACTGCTTTTATTGCGTAACTGAGCCTGATACGGCTTGATTCCTGAAGAATGAAATTCCCATATCCTTCAATTTACCAGTGATTTGATTTAAATTGCGTAGTTCTTATGTATTCAGACCTAACGTTACAATATAGCAGGGCTCGACATTAAGCATTGTCATGTACTTATGAAAGTAAGTAAAAACATATTAGGCCTGCAGGCATTTGTCCCCTTGACTAAAGATTGTAATAGAGGAATTCTAGTCACTTTCTTACAAACACAATATGAAACTGAGGTTTGAACTACACTCTTAACACATTTTTCTCAGAGGAGGTAGCAGTAATGGTATCTCTCTCAATGCATTACGCTAACATAATGCTAACAACAGCAAAACGAAACGCCAAAATTGTTTTCTGCTCGTGCTCACTCACTTTGCTGTCGCCTACCTTGATATGGTTGGTTGTTCGCTATCCATGGTCGTCTCTCCATCTTTTGCGCAAATTATATGAGCACAAATTCTGCACACCACTTCAGAAGTGGCTGTACTCTTTCATTAGGCAGGCTATAAACTCGAAGTAAGCTTCAAGTGATTTTTACTGACTACGTTTGCCAACAGACGCCGTTCTTACGGATCACTATGACTAGAAAAATATATAGCGTGTACATGCGTACAATATCACATTTTTTTTCTTGAACACTCTGGAAATAACGAGGCCAACGTTTAAAGTGCAAATGTAAATAAGGAACTTAAATGCAACACAAAGCATACACTGAACACAAGGAACTATGGGGAAGGGGCGTTGCTCAGCACCGTCATTTTCTTTTGGGATTAGTTTTCCCCCCACCTGCTCTGCTTTTTGTGTAAGTGTAAATTATATACATATTTAGTCAAAGCCAGCAGATTTGTCGCTTTCTGATGCAAGGGAGCACATTTGTGAAGTTGTAGAGAGGTTGTAACCACTGAGTTGTGGTTGTACTAGAAAATGGACTCAAGTAAGAGTAAATGTTGAATTACAAGCTTTAAGATATCATTGTAGGATAGGATTGGTAGGATTGGTTAGGAGATTAGCCCTATGGAGGTTAAAATCCCATGTATAAGTATAATAAAAAAAGTATAACAAATCAAATAAACCTGCCGATTGAAACGACTGTCTTTTGCTTTTTGTCTTTTCTGTCTCTGAAGGAGCAACAGTCCAGCTGTGGTCCCTGATACTCAGGGATCCTTCCAGAACCCCATTTACTACCCAGCTCCAGTCCAGCAAAAGCCTCCCCCAGCATCCCCAGAGGTACGCACCTATGACCCCGTCACAGGCAAGCTGATCCGTAGGGGTTCGCAGGGCGCACGGCTGCCATCTTCCATCGACACATCAGGGTCCATGTCGCACTCTAATCGCAGAGAGGAGTCTTCTCTCAGGTACCGTAATGGGTTTGTAAGCACAGCCTGTATTCACACCAGATGCGTTTCACGCCCACACATCTGCCAGGCAGAGCTGGTTCTTTTGAATGTAGAAGCATTATAACCTGCCTGAACGATCTGCTCAACACACCAGCACTGTCCTAGCTAGCACACAGGCATCTAATCTTAACCTGCAGGCCTATTTAAAAATGCACAGCAGAAACACAGTAATTAATTTGCACAGTAAATAAGTAACTGGCCGAATGCAACAGTAGGTTACATTACTTAGTTAGGGTTATCATGTCCTGATTACAATAAATGATGGACAAACATAAAGCGTGCAAGGCTATATTGTTTTGCAAAAATAACATTCTGCAATGGATTTGCGTTGTGTAGTTCAGTCATGCACATATGTAGAGCATACAAAAATTGACACGCGATGTCACGTGCAAACAGTCAGTGACAATAATGACTATTTTCAACTTCCCTTGCTTACGTCTGTTGTCATACCATTCAGCTGGCACTAATCAGCGCTGATGAAAGGCTTGTTGTGTCGGTCATCGGCAGCCTGGCCCCCTAGTCACCACAGGGAGGCTGGGCAACAATGCTTGTCTTGTTGCGGCCTGCTGATTATGTAGAATTGCTTTCTTGCAAATGCCCAAAGGCAGCCTCCCCACTGTTGACGATCACTCACGGACCTGATGCATGGGAAAGGCTTGTTAATTCAGAAGAGAGAAGGCATACTGCCATGGTTGCCATTACTGGCTGTTTGTATGGAAGCCCCAGCTGGTGTTCTTGGCTGAAAATGCCACTGTTTATGGATGTTACATTTACTTCTAGAATCATGAATATATTAGGGGACTTGGATGCAACGTTTGATTATCCACCTAGTAGTAGTAGTAGTAATCTTTATTTATATAGCAATTTTTATACAGAATTTCAGTTCAAAGTGCTTTACAGATGGGAATAAATGTACAAAGTTGTGCTTCCCATAAACAAATACAGAAATACAGAGAAAACATTAATAAAAATTGTTCAGAATCAGAGGAATCAGAATAAAAAGAAAAATGTAAACTGTGCATAAAGGAATACATTATAAAGATACATAACATGCTTAAATGACATATGTTAATAAAAAGTTAAAGGAATTAGATGAAAGAAATGTAAGATGCATTTAAAACGTGGTATGCTAATCTGGTGGAGGAAGTGCATATTCCAGTAGCAGTTTAGTTATCAGTACATGTCTTTTATGGATAGTTATATCCCCTTGTACTCAAGTAGATTTTCAGTGCAATCTGTGATTAATTCCACTGAAAATCAGTTTTGTCTCACAGAGCAAGCATAGGCAACAGTAAACACTCAATTTCATGTAGAAAATATATTGTGGCATGTAGAATATTTTTAATTTCAATGACAAAAAGATATAACATTTGGAGTCAGTCAGTACTACATAAAGTGACACTAAATACAGTTACAGTAGATATGACGCATCATTCTCATTTAACACTTTGATTTGGTGTGTGTATAGAGTTGGCCTGATTTGCAGCTGCAAACTGACTTTGTTTTGTTTGAAAATAGTTTTGAAAACTGTGTGAGAAGGGGTATTATTGGGAGGGTGGGCAAACAAGCTGCGAGTGACTAGCAAGACTAGAGTTTTAAGGTGAGGAAGGGTTTGGTCCTGTTCTTGTGTTTACAAGGGTGGGAGGAGTTGCTTGTGTCCTCATTTGAAACCAAAACCGTGTTTCTATAACGGCCACAAAATAATCTTTGATTGTCCCACATACGATACATACTTTACATGCATACTTTATGAATATCAAAACAAAAGATATTGCCAGTAGGTTCAATTCTCCGGGTTAAATGCTTATTACCTTGAATTGTTCTCATAGTGCCCGAATACATATTTTATTTTATTTGTTAATCTAAAAAAGATTACAATTGTTATTGATATACATTAGAAATCACAGGCAGAAAACCGTGATACATTATCAATACAGAAGAGGCAGAATGGATTTAGCAAGGACTTGCATGAACATGGATTAAACTTGTAGCATCAAATGAGTGTTGTCCAATTAAAGTCTGCCACGAGGAAGTATGTGATTACATGAACAACTTATATCAATCAATCAATTATCTCTCACTGATTAAAAAAATAAAGTGGATTAGACTACCATTAATCAAGTATTACATTTACAATTTAATTAAAATAAATCAACTTTGAGATATATGGGTTGGCAATATGATCATATTATGTGTGTGTTTTTAAATAGTTCCTCATTGTGTGGACAATACAGTAGTATGGCTTTGATAAAAATGATAGTGTCTTGTGTGCCTCAGGGGAACTCAACAGCTTTCAGCGGCAGACATGGCTACAGCAGGTTCCAGCCAAGATGACCAGCAGCCCGGACCGTCCCGCCGTAAACGGCAGCCCAGCATGTCGGAGAGCATGCCTCTGTACACGCTGTGCAAGGAGGACCTGGAGAGCATGGACAGAGAAGTAAGGAGCGCTGATGCTCACGTTTACTACTTGTCTCACATCCTCGCACCGTGGTCAGCTTTAGGGGTTGCTTGTCGTTGCCTCAGTTGTCTGTTGTAGATTTAAACCAATCGCATCCGGCTTGCTTTGGTCCTCCGCTGCACAGTGACGTGCCCAGAGGTAGAGCGTGTCAGCGTCGGCACCTCAGCCACACCGGCAAATTGCACGTGGTTGCATCATCACAGAGGGTCACCTGTCAACCCGCGGTGTCGCTTTCATTAGCAGAAGGCAGTGCGTATTTTACATTCTTCTTAAGAAGTCCTGGCTCATTATATTAATGCCAGTTCATCACACATAGCTCGGGTTGCACATTGCAGACATCGGCTCCAGCACCTCTGCGGCGCGTCCTAGCATGCTGGGTTTGACGCTGGAGTGCTCTGCAGTCATTTGTGACTGACAGAAGTACATTCAGACCCCTAGAAGGAAAGGAAATTATAAAATCCTTTGATATTCACTCTATTATACCAGACATCCATTTTTCTATTCAAATCCCCAATGTGCTGTCATTTGAGTCCTATCTACTCTTGGTATTCCTGTATAGCAGTTCTGTCCTGTTCCTGCCTGCTAGGCAGGTGAAATTACTGCTAATGTTTGAAGGCTATCCACCTCCAGCTTTGATAATGGTCTTTAATGGAGTCTGAAGGCCGCTAATGTAGATGGAGGTTGGGGGGGGGGACCGGTGAAAATCTGTTCAGCACAACTTGGCAGGTGTACTTGTGTGTCTATTTGACTGGTGAAAAGTAGAAAGAAATCTTCCAGAAAAAATTTGAAAAATGTCTGCTGCTTTGTCTTTTTTGATAAAGACCAGGCATGCAAACTTGTCACCTTTTGGCGAAATTCACCGTTTTCAATCTAAAATATGCCACTTATGTGATTCGTGCAAATCAGATGAGTTTTTATTTTTAGGGGGCGGGGCATTGTTCAAAATCTACAATCTGTTGCAGCGCTGTCTGTTTAAACAAAGATTTTGCAAAATGCTCATAAGAAATCACCAGAATGCAGGGCATTAAGTATTTGATGCCCAGAATATTCTGAGGAAGGATTGATTTTATTACAGCACTCTTTTTGGGTAGGAGTCTATTAGCATGGCACATCTTGATGTGGCAATATTTGCCCACTCATTACAAAAGCGCTCCAAATCTGTCTGATTGCGAGGACATCGCCTGTGCACAGCCCTCTCCAGATCACCCCACAGATCATCAATTAGATTCAGGTCTGGGCTCTGGGTGGGCCATTCCAAAACGTTAATCTTCTGGTAAAGCCATGCTTTTGTGGATTTGGATGTGTGCTTTGGGTCGTTGTCGTGCTGAAAGATGAACTCTCTCTTTATCTTCAGCTTTCTAACGCACACCTGAAGGTTTTTTGCCAATATTGCCTGGTATTTGGAACTGTTCATAATTCCTCCACCATGACTAAGGCCCCGGTTCCAGCAGAAGAAAAACATCCCCAAAGTATGATGCTGCCACCACCATGCTTCACTGTGGGTATGGTGTTCTTTGGGTGATGTGCAGTGTTGTATTTGCGCCAAACATACCTTTTGGAATTATGGCCAAAACGTTCAACCTTTGTTTCATCAGACCATAACACATTTTCCCACGTGCTTTTTGGGGACTTGGATGTTTTGGATAGATAAATAGATAGATACATTTACGTGTGAGTGTTGAGTGTCTTTTTTGGATACTTTCCTAACTTGTCTGGGTTTGTGATGTTAAAATCAATAACTGAACAGTTTTGCTGTTTTCATTGTTCTTTGTGCTGAGTGGTTAATTGTTTTATGATTGTGGCAAATAATTAATTCACAAGGGAGCCCGTCTTTGCGTTTCAGACCATCTGCCTACTGTTGTTGCAAGGCTTTTAACTGAGCCTAGCCAATGATACAAGCCTATTTACTGCCAACCAGGCTTTATTTGAGTTATGTTGGCATTCTAGGAAACTATTAAAATGGGAAATGTTTACCGGTACTACCTAATTATTGTGATTTTCAACTCCAGAACATGACATGGCAATACTGCAAACTTCCATAGGAACTGTGCATGATGAAATATAATTCATAAAAATAATGAATTAATCATAGTTCTAATTTATTGTATTTTGAGGCACATAGTTTATTAAACATTTACAATAGTATTAATCTGTCTATGCTGTACAGTATGTAGTAAACTTTAAATTTTATTTATGTTTTAACCTAGACAATTAGCTGCCGGTCATCCACCGTGCTAGTAAATAAGCCTTTGTTAGTAATTAGGGGAACGACACAGATGACAATATGAAGAGTCACGCTTTAGATGACTGCTGTATGGGGTTTAGGCCTAATAGTTTGATTGAATCCTTAAGCCCTCCTACCATCTCACAGTCAGAAAGAGCTGTGCCATGCCTTTCTATAAATAGACGTTCACTGCTATTTCTTCCCTCGACGTGCTGGAGAAAGCAATGCTGTGCCACACCATGCCAACTGTAAACCTCTGACCTAGATGTGATGCCAAAGTCAATGGCTATTTAGCTTTTCCCCACTTAATTTTACCTCCCATATACTATATATCTATCGTTTACTGTCTTTATGTCCCTGTTTGAAAGCACTTGTGTTGTTATTATATTAACTCCTACATGGGGGTCCGGACGATATTGTTTGCTGTTTAAATGGAATAGCCAGACTCAACGTATTATTTTCTACATACTTTTTCCAATATAGCATATTTAATTTCAGAGTTCATTGTGAGGCCATGCACTTTTCCCTGTCTAGGAAGAATCAGCTGGGTTGGTTCAAAGTGCTCCCATCAGACATGCATATATTTTCTATTCAAGCTGACATATGCATGTATGTATGCATGCATGCATACATACAACATAGTAAAATACAATCACATTCTATCATAGGCATCCTGAAATGTTGCTCATTGCTGCATGTCTTGCATGAAATGAGGAGGAATGTTATTTCCACATATAGCTCCGCTGTTTGTGCCCATTAGACCTCATCATGGCTGCTGCAGGAAGCGGGGTGGAAATTGCATTTCTATTATTAATCTGAATATAAAGTACATAATGTCTGTAGTTGTTCCAGGCCTTTTTCCATGATTGTGACTACAGCTCCAGCGGGTGGGAATCTGTGTGGAACAGATTGAAAATCTTCTTTTTCATTTGTTGTTGTTTACTAGGACTACCCAACTCAGTATTTTGTCAGTTGAATCTGATCTGGCAGTTCAATACGATGATTTTGACTATTTGTTTCTTTTTATCATATACCGGTAGCCTAAGCCATGCTATCTGGCAACCAGAAAACCGACTGGTATGAGTTTCAGTGTTTTATTTTGATCACATTAACAGTCAAATGCAAGGCGAGTCATACAATAGCCTAGCACAACCTAGCATTGAGTCATATATGGCTAATGTGATTGGTCTAGGCTAGTATAAGCTATAGCTGATTTTAGCACAAGGCGACAATGAAAATTTAAATAATATAATCAATGATTCGTGCAGTTCTATTTTGAATGAAACCATAGCCAACAGCTAGTACTTCAGCTGGCCAAACACGGCCTAGCCACCAGTCAGGATGTTATAGGCTGTGTTCACTCACCAATGTTAAGCTTCAGCACAAACTTTTGCATGCCAACTGCTCCTTGAGAACCACTGCATTCTAACGTAGGTCCACTAGTTGTGTTTTGTTAAGTTTAAATCACTTTAACATTAAACTAGAAACCAAACATAAATTGGCATGTAATGCCTCACTTGTATGCGTCACTTGTATTTGGCTTGGTTTACCAGATACAGTACTAGGAGGTGAAAAATGAGTTCGTGCAGAGCTAAAGGTTTCTCTTTTTCCTCTTTGTGCTGGAGGCACAACTAGCAACTGGTTATTCCATCGGTTGTGTTGTGGCTTTGTAATATTGGATTTCTGTCCTTAAGGAGTTGGCTAGGCACACAATTGAACGCCTGTATTATGCGTGGCTGTTTTGTCAGGTACAGTTCCTACAGGGAGCAGTCTAGCATGGCTTATTAGCCAGGTGATGAAGAGCCAGGTGTAACCCTGAGCCAGTAAATCATTGGCCACCATAGCTTGTACCCTGCTATAGCAAAGAGTAATAGTTTGACTCCCAGGAAGGGTAACTTGTAGATGCGGTGTATTTTAAATGTCATCCATTTTAGCCTCCCCTCTGCTAAAGGGTTGCCTGTGACATTCGTGAACCATTCTGGAACTTTAGAGCAAAAAGGGAACAAGCTGTCTTAATTGGCTGCACAGTCCCTATCTGAGTCAGGTAGACAGGCTGACTTCTTAAATGTCACAAGCAGTTATACTGGGGTATTTGTCAGCATACCAGTTTGCCAGTGCCATGTAGTTCTTTTTTTTTTTTTTTCTCATACAAAACATAACATCAACAATTTAAACCCCTGTGCATCACAGTCTAATTTAGCTCAATTGCTGCCGGCGTATAAG
>JAODUE010086839.1:2500-14237 GCA_027564755.1 Amblyopsis hoosieri
GTCAGCCACTCTTAACTCCAGCGCTCTGATCTGTTCCTGTGGAACCAGGGGCTGCAATGCTGGAAATACCCATGCTGTCACAATCGTGCTTTAGATGCACATGAACATGACAACCGTGGCAGCGGATCTCATTTCATTTTGTTGCCGGCATGGTATCATTTTTATAATATGCCTATTTATAGACTAATATTTAGATTGATCAGGGTGCCATGACAACAAAACAGTGAGTTGTTTCTCAAGACAGAGAATGTGGAGGACAATAGTGGAAGCCAGTTGTAAATAGCAGCGGTGTGTGAGTGTTTAGGTGGTATGCCTGATGGCTACAGTGCAGCCTGTATTCTCAGAGGGCCCAGTATTGCTGCATCAATGCTTTCCAGGATCCAAGTGTCTGGCTCACTGCTTGTTTGATAGACTATTTTCCTCCCTCTCAAGCAAGGCGTAAAGTCTGACCTTGGTGTCAGCAAAAAGAGACAAAAGCTGCTGAATAGTGATTCTCCCACATCCATGTTTGTTGTTTTGTTTTGAGCAAGGGCATCTTTTCTGTTTTGTTTTACATACATTAGATAAAATAAGATATTAGATAGTATAACAGAAATACATACTACAGGGAGTGTGTGAGTACAAAATTGACCGAGACTAGTTTGTCGTTTTATATACTTGATAATAAATATAATACAGAGATAAACTGTAAGCTCACATACTGTATTAATGGTGCTACAGCTGTAGAAAATGTGGTTAGCTGAAAGTGGAACCATTAGATCTGTCTAGCAACAGAGCAGCTTAAAAATAGGCCTCTCTACCATTGTCCTGCTGAGGTCTGAGTCTCTGGCCGCAGTGAGTCACACAAGCCTCCAGAAAACTCCAGGATGATGTACAAGACACAAAGAGGACTATCCATTCCTCAATTGTAAAAAACAATAGTGCAATAAGATATATTATAATGGTTTTATGTAGGCTACTGTAAACCGGCAATCAAGTCTTAGCTGTCTTCTTAGCTGTCCTTAGTTAAGATATTGATTGTATTGTGTGATCAAAGTCTAACATTTTCCTATTCAACAGTGGTAGTGGGGGCGGGGGGAGCGAATGATTGACAATCAGGATGACTCTGTGTACTTTGTCTCTCTTTCTCCGTGCCATGTCGAATGTCTTGCTTTCTCCTTTCTGCTGAAAGGTCTTTCCCCAAGGGCGCGTTAGTCAGCTCTGACACACAGACTGCTCCTACCTTGTGACCTCACTGCACAATGCACGTGCACGATCAGCCTCAAACACACACCCACCTGCTCTACAGGCACGCACGTGCGCGCTAGGGAAAGTGTTAAGGTGTCATTGTTTTATGTTTTCCTGTCGTGAGATATTCTTATCTCGTTACTGTTATCAGCTCCCTCAAGCTCATGCCCTCTGTTGACATTTCACCTAATTTAGGCATTAAATAAAGTAAGGCAATTCCAAGGCCTTAATATCTTTATGACATGTCTGGTCTTCATTTCCTCAATCTCTTGCAGAACATTTGCCCCACCTTAATAGTCCCTCTCTGCTGTCCACCATGACCAGGTCTTCAGAGGACACATTCTTCACACATTGCTATGCTATGCAATGGAGCATGTCCAAACTGGACCACCACACCGGCTAAGAATTGGAAGAAGGCACATTGTCAACCTCAAACTGTATAAGCTTGTAACGAAACATTCTCTCGTTATCGTCACGTGTCACATTTGCCTTTGTGAATTACACGTATCTTTACACAGACATTGTGTCTGTGTAAAAACAAAACGCCCCTATTGGGCATGCACATCAATCAACATGGCCGATACCGTCCTATACGCATGTCAGCATATTGATGTGTGTGCGCTCAGTACTTTGAGCAAAGTGGCCCATCCCCCAGCTGAGAGATTTTTGCTCACTATGCAGGACTACATTACACCGACTTCACCCCCCACCCTCACTGTGTGAGCTTCACACAACCAGTCCCCGGGGTGGGTGTCGGTGTGGAAAGCAGGCCTTTTTTCCTGTCCCCGGAACGTTATTGATGATCTGAGGTAATGGATCTCCCCGCTGTGCTCACAGGGACACTGAGGATAAATCAGACATTGGATGAGACCCAACCAGCCATTCCACCTCTCTCCAGACTCAACTGCCATTTCATTATCTTTATTTATGGGGGTTCTGCACTCTTGTGGACCCCTCCCCCTTTGTCTTCCCACCAGAAAATGCTGCTATTCCTGATGTAGCTCTATGGCAACCCTCCCTCTCTGGAAGAACTATCATTCTGCCTCCCACACATATCTTCACAGGAACGAAAGCTTGCCAAAGTGCTAGCTTATGAGGAAGAGAAGATGTGAGCGGCCCTTGAATGTGCGGCATGCTCTCATGTGGTCGACAAAGAAGTGAATAAAGTAAATGCCATGCAGGTGAGGCATAACATTAGCAGCAGCCACACAAGCCCATCCGCTGTTGTGTGTTTCTGCTGATGGGGCTGCGCAGCGAGAAACAGCTCAGCACTTCCAGTCCTATTTCAGTTGGCTGAGCTACAGACAAAACACCTCAGGGCTTATTGCTTGGCCACTTAGCGAGGAATCTGCAGCCAAACCCAGCTACATCTTTGGGAGAACGAGAGGAAGCCCTACCAAGCCCTACCACATAGTCCACAGTCGTAAACACATTGTCCAATGCTTATCTTCAGCGTGGTGTCATAAGTAAGTCTGTATACGGTGACAGATTCTTATTTTCCCACTCATTTGAAAATATTGATATGTGTATATTATATATATATCATGTCTCCTTAGTTCAGTTTTACTAACTAATAAAACCTCTATTGGTCATGAAAGGCAGTGAATAATAGTTATATCATGTTTCATCAAAAATAGATGAGAGAGAGAGAGAGATACTAAGACTGATACTGATATTAATACTGAATATGTGGATAGTTTTTGTTTTCAGCATTGAATGTTAATGTCATGCTGGAACATGTCCATACAAAGTCCACTCTAGTTTACTCTACATGACTCTACCTAACAGATGGCTTACTGAAGCTGGCTCATGAGCTCAGCTCCAGCAAGGCTGTGCCACTTACATTCCATTACAAGGGGTCACTTGGTCATTAGACACATGTAAACATGTCTGTTCTGTGTGCCCACCATGTCCACACAAAACAGACAGAGAGATCAAAATGAATGATTACATTTCATACAGAATAATGTGAGATGGCATTAAAATGGCATCATAAATAAGTGAAATTGTCTCAGTTACCACTGTTGAATGACCATCTTGTCATTGTTAAAATGTCTTAAGAGTAGCTAACAATATCTCATGTCCCCATATATAGAAGGGGAAATGACAGTTAGGGAAATTAAGAAAATGTCTATATTATATAACTATATTGTGAACACATTGTATATTGTCAAGTTGTGCAAAATTAAGAACTCCTTTCAGTTTTACTGGAATTACAGGAAGTGTAATTTTCATTGCAATTCAAATAATCTTTCTTATGGCACAACATAATAATTATATTTAGCTTTACCATTCACACACAAAATGCATTCAAAGAAACCATTCTCATTGAAATGTACATAGAATAACAGATCTTTTCTTTTTTTTTTTTCATTAAAACCATATAACTTTGTCCATCTGATATTGTATTGTATTGCATATATGTATTTCTTATTTGTATGATTCCAAAATTAGACAAATCATAATAAAATGTTATCATTAAAGGATACGGTACACATATTATAGCCAGGAATGTACCCCTTTTTTATTTCAACACAGAAACTCACAGACATGTCATGACCTAAGTAAAAATAAAGTCAATCAAGAAATCAAAATCATATAAAATAACATTGAAATTTTGTCAAAATATGATTTTCAATTTGCGATACCATTGTTATAATCCGATTTAAACAAGAAATCTTGCCTAGAGTTAAATTACTTTAGCTATTTAACAGTTTCTAAATCTAAAGTATTGTAGTGAGCAGTGTGTAGGAAAAAACACCTGAGAACTAATGCTGATGTGATGACATCACAAAAAAACTACAGTATGCCTTCAAGGAGGGTAATTGTGTAATGGTGCCCTAACACCATTATTGTAAGAAAAATGTAACCTTTACCCCGACACACTGGAACTAACAATACCAACATTAAAGTGAAAATACCAACCCGGAACTTAAATGCAGCACACCTACACTGTCTGAACACAAAGGCACACTGGGAAAGGGGCCTGGGCTTAGTGCAATCTCTTCTTTGCATTAAATCACAACTGTGTTGCTTTTTTTATCATCTCGCTATTGCTAATATACTGTAGCTCCATAAGCAGTCCGTGCTCAGTAGGTGAATGGTGCATTATGTCTTTTTGCATCATATTGCCAGAGATCAATCAATGTTCGACAATCGTCTAATCAGGGGTTTTGAACTACCTTGTGCACGCGCAAAATACTAATTTGTCTGAGCCTGGCTTGAGTAAGCACAATGTTTTTGAACCTCAAGTAGGCTACATTTGTGGAACGCATTAAGCCTAAATTGTAAGATCACGTTAATTCAAGTTAAGATACTGTATTTTAGTTAAGCCTGGATATTCTGAGCTTGCTTCTTGGAGTATTCCATCAAGCCAGGAGAGTTAATGCATAAGCTACCTTGGTTACTCAGCAAGGATTCTTCTTAACCACAGTAATGGAACAGAACTCTCACTTAAATTAGTGAGACTTATAGAAATAAGCCTGAATTTTCCTACTGTATATCTAACTTGATAGAATACCCCCATGGATATTCTGAGCTTGCTTCTTGGAATACCCCCCTGGCTCTATAAATGAGAACACCAAGTGGTGCAGATCACACCATACAACACTACCACAGCCTTGGCAATGTGTGTCCAATTTGGGGGGCAGGGCTTCTGGGTGGAGCACCATGTGGCATTTAAGGGAGAGGTGATTTTGTTTTGATCAAGTTCAAATATTAACAATCTCTCTCGAGCATCACTGACTCCACCTTTAATAGACACTTAAGCAGTAATAATAAATACTCTTAAACAGTCAATACATTTACAGTGTGTGACACTACATCTGTATTGTTGTATGAAAAGTATTAGGTCCAGTTCTATGTTGTGAATGGCTTTTACCACTGCCATGGAAACATTAATGGCTTTAATTTGACAAAAAAACTATTTATTCTTGTTTTGTGTAATTTTTTTTATCATTTTCTGCTTGACTCAGACTCGCTCATGATGATTTTTAAATGCCAGCAATGGCAGAATGAATTATGTATTGGCCAAAGATGAAGACCTACATCACAGGAAAGGAAGAACGTTGCATGCAATTATACTAATGTTAAAAATAGAAACACGTCCCACATCCATCACCTGTCTTTAAGAATTACAATAGTGTTGGCCTCATTATGATCTCTGGTTAATCTTAATTTGCACAGTCTATACAGTATATAGTTTCGGGCTGTAACATCTATGGATGGATGGATGGATAGTTCTGGGACTAATAGAGAATCTTTTGTGAAACAAATGACACCTTTACCAATAGCCACAGCTCGACATACTGACACCGGCAGAGGAATGTTTGAATTTGAAATCAAAGACGATTACACAGAGGGGGGCGCAATTAACCTGGTAAACTCCCGCTGGCAGTGCATCTTTAAGACTTCATGATGTTTCTAAGATCAGTTACCTCTGCAATCCAGTATTTTTATTTCACCTGCTCAGCTCCCTTTTTTCTAAAAGGAGTTTCTATTGGTCTTCTGTTCCATTTGATTAATGGCTGTTTGACTGTAGAATAGTCTGCTCTGCTGATGCAGTATTGTCTTTTGATGTGGCCATTTAGAACTAATGATTGTACCAAGCTCTTTTAAATAACAAAAAATAGAAAAACATAATATTTTGCTTTTTAATGTATTCCAACAAATGTTTTAATTGACAAAATCAGCATGCTGCCGTATAGTCAACAATTCTTCCTAATATTCACCATGTTTATGTTTCTTTGGTCAGATCAGCCATCTATTTGGGAGCAGCCTAAAGTTCCATACAAATCTTCAGGGGTTCTGGCCACAGATGACACACAGCTGTGGACATCAAAACAGGCAGGTGAGAAACACTTGTGCACTTTATCAGTGTGCTGACTAATTAGGCATTGCAAAGATGGGGATTGATTACCCGGGACACACGCCAGGATCCAGAAAGCCCAGCTGAAGTAAACATTTCCCTTTCCTGCTCTGAATGATGTGATGGTGGTTTTACCAGCGGGAAGAGGGGGTCTCCCAAACCACAGAGCAGAAAAGAAAAACACAGAGAACAAAAACAATTCCATCTGACATTATAAAGAGGGCTAAAGTCCAGACATAGCCATGCTCAAATGTGCCAAATAGCTATAAATCAGAGTAATGTCTTCTCTAAATAGAATAACCAATTAATATAGCATTTAATCTATCATTCTAATTAATTTAAAGGATTGGTTCACGGTTGTGTTGCATTCACATATTTGGTGTTTTTGTTTAGGCTTTAATTGTTACCCAATAATCTGAATTACAATCTGAAACAACAACAATGTACATTTCTCAATACCAAAACTATCAGTGAGATTATTTGCTATACAAATGTGCCATTATAAATTGTGTATATAGACACATGATTGGCCAAGTGAGTATTAGGCCGCCTTCCTCTTTGCATAAGTTATTAGTGGTGGCTTTAGATGCTGGTAAACGTATGCGATCACATCACACATAAATGTTCCAGACATAGTTTCTAGATCATTAGGAGTGAACTGGGCTCACTGACGTCATCAAGCACACAGCAAGGGATAGGCTATGCTGATTTCATCAGTGTTCAATCACAGACAATTCACAGCTTGTATGTCTCCCTGGGCATCAGACAGCACAGATATCTACGTCCTGAAGTGTCAGTGCTTGAATTATCTCTTAGAATCTCGATAAACGACAGTAGCCAGAGAGAGAGAGAGAGAGAGAGAGAGAGAGAGAGAGAGAGATTTTTGTCCGGTGCTTTTCAGCGATGTGTAGGATATTGTTTCACACCAATGACTCAATAAAGATGATCACACAATGAAGGCTATTAAAGATAACAGCAATTGTGCTTCGATTATTTAGGCTATTAAAGATAACAGCAATTGTGCTTCGATTATTTGCCGTGGGGTTTGACAATGAAAACGAGAGGAGGAGCAATGAGAGAACGCCAGGGCATACGAACCTATTGAAAGAGCTGAATCAAGAAAGGCGTTCCAGCCAATGGTTCCAGCACAGACTCGGAGACTAGAGTAGTACGGTAGACAACTGTGTTGTGCATGAACAAGTACGACGTATATGCGGCTATTTCATGTGGATTATTTCGGAAGGGCGACATCAATTCGAAGAGAGGGAATCATTGACGCGCACAACGGAAGCGATCTGCGAAGACTGGATCACTACCGTAAGATAACATCGCCGAATGGTTTCTTGCCCCGACGCTATAAGGTTAGCTTGCATTGCTGGTTCTATCGCTCGTCAGGCGCCTGTTGTTTGAGTGGATCCGTTTTACACCGATTGTGGGCTCAGGCTACTCTTTGGAGTGAAAATATCCATTACACCGGTCATGTTAAACAGTTGTCACACACACAGACTGCTGACCCTATAACAAATATAAATTGAGTGATTCTTATGACTGTAAAGCTTCTTATCGTGTCGCAAAACATAACAGTGGGCTAGCTAACGTCAGCTACTTAATTTTATATCAAGAACACGTGCTACATGGCTAACTGCTATGTTAGCGAGCTAGCGGCGCTAGCTTGTGTCAAATATGTAACACGAGAAATTGTATGTTAGTGTGTGCAATATAGCGTCATTTAACATGTTCTCAGTGGTGATTATCGTTTAAATCGGCCCTGAGAACATTCTCAATTGAATCGCATATTCAAGTTAGTCGTGTTACTATCCACAAAGGCACAAGCTGTATTTGTAAACATTTGTTTTGATTTACTGTACGGCACTACGGTGCAGATGGGTGACAGGCAGCTAGTGACATAGCCAAAGTGATAAGACACGTCTTGTCAAAACACTATTTTGTGTTATGAATGTGTTAGCTATTTACCAATAGCTATACTTAGATTTGTATGGTGCGGTAGTTAACCATGAAACATACTATCCAAACTACTGTAGTGGTACCGTACATTGACACTTATATTTGTGTGATTTAAAACATTTTAAATAATCTGCGTAATAAAACCACATATCAAACTTATCTAAATTATTAGTTGTCTTGTATTTTCTTCGGAGCAACGCAGTGATGTGTAAAAGCAAGCATAATGGCATTCATGTACTACTCAACGCTAGCATGTGACATGGTTTCTCATTAACGCCCATAAAGAAACATAGTGTAGGCGTATTATGTCTCCAGATGTTTTTATTGCTTTTTTAAAAACCAATCACTAGTACACCTACTAAACAATTTTTTACAATAAGTATTTGTATGTCTGCTTGTTTAAAATCTATATCATACACAATAGAAAATAGATATGAATCGGCAAATTTGCGTAGTTGGAAAAGCCGATTAATATTTTATAAACCACTCAAGTGAGCCATAATGTCAATATCATTGTGGACAAGGAAACCTAACCTTTCCATGTTATTGTCTTTTTGACTTATGTAGACATGACGTTCAGTGTAACTTGTTCACACACTGTACCAGTCTCCTTACAGTCATATCAGAATACAACGACAGAATACAGACTAAACATGGTTTGGTTAAAGCTGTTTATAGGCCTATGAAAAGGAAGACGAAAACACATGCTCCATACCTTTTTATTTTATAAGGCCAAGATCATATTTTCTGTAGTTTTATTAGGATAAATGCCACATCACTTGCCAACTTTTTAATTTAATTACAGTAAATGGCTGATTAAAATAATATTCAGCACAGACTATAGTTTTAGTATAAATACATTTTGAATCATTCAGGTCATTTCAAATAAAAAATGTTAGCCAGATATGATTTGAGTAACTGTTAATTTTAATGAAAATCACAAGGCCTTAGTAAGAAATATTTGTCTATTGTGCCTTTTGTGTTTTAAAATCACACACCTCTACCTTTTATTAGCAGTGGTCATCTGTAACAAAGTCTGAACTTAATCATGTATACATGTAGGGCTGAACGATTAATCGTTTTCAAATCGAGATTGCGATTTGAACCAATGTGATTAGCAAATCGCAAAGCAAGCGATATATATGCGTATCTGACACCTTTTTTTTGTTTTTTTTTGTAGCGTCAGTGGTTGTATTTGCATGCCGTCACCCTTGTTTGACGGTAATTCTAACAAATCAGGCAGTGCTCCTACCAGTCATGGTCTGAAATTCAAGACAACTATGTCTATGGTACGTAGCCTACACGGCACGCACGCCAACAACGGCACGTGAAACACAAGGAAATACATTTGTGGGAGCTCTGCTGAAAAACAGGCCTGTGAGATGATATTTTGATATTTCAACATAACATGCAAAGCTGGAGGAAAATGCAGTCACTGTGAAACTGCCCTCCAGCCACAATCCTTTCTTCAAACTTGCTCACAGAATAGCGAGATGGTAAGAGTAAGAACAGCTGTATAGTATTATTTACTTGCTAGTAGACTGCACCCGGTAGACTGTGTGGAGAGTGTAAAGCTCAACTCAAACGGTTAAGTGTCATGATACAGCACAGCTGGTCTTTTCCCATGCTTTGCCTGAATCTTGCCACCAAAGTGCCACAGAGATGGACACTGCCACCTCAGTCCTAGGGACAGCACTAAGACTAATGTTGAACAGCTTAGGATTTGTTAGAATCATAAAATGGAAAATGGCCTGAGTTGTGTCAGCAGGTCGTATGAGGATAGTTGTTCTCTCACACGCACACACGCACCAGTCTCAAAATGTAACAATGTCTGTTCAGTTTAGATTTTGGAACTGTACACTCCCCCACTTTCTCTCTCTATTATGGACACCACTGTGGCTGTTGTTCCACAAGGGAGAGCACTGGGGATACCAGCCTAATGGTGTTTAGCAGCTACACTGATCCCGTACCTGCCATTATGCGGATCTCACCAGAGCCACAGCAGGATTTATGGAGAGGAGTTCACAGCATATTGGCCAAAAGGACAGCTTTTGTCTGGAAGAGTTCTTCAGCCGAACAAAACTTCAAAGGGCATATATTTATTGAGCATAAATAGATGTCAATGACCTGATTTCTACTGTGTATAACTACTAGGCATTGATGGTTTTGCCCAGAGTAAAGAATGCATTTGTTCAAAGCCTTTTTGAAAGGAGCTACTTCTGGTGGAGTGGAGTATTTTGATGGGAATAGTTATTATGTATAGAGAATATGTCACGATAACAATTTTTGTTGGGCAATATATTATACATATACAGATTATTCCATCAATTCATTGAGTTATCTAATAATATTTTTAGCTATATTAAACGGTAATAATATATTTCAGGGTTTCCCACACAGACTTTACTTGGGCGGGAAGCCCAGGTTTATTAACGACTGTATCTGGCAACACATCTTAGCTTTTCATAGGGCTGGACGTTATTACCTAAAAATCGATGAATTGAACATTGTACATCGATTACGATTAATAATCGAATATTTTTATTTTGTTTGAGTTCTCTATTTGCTTTACAACAGTGGTAACAGTCTGACGTTTATCACTGTTGTAAATTATGGAAGAGTGTTTTGCGCACACTCAACATATTACTGCTGCTCATCAGATATTTGGGGGGGGGGGAGCAGTACAGCGCTTTTTATTTACTTTGCATTGCGTGAAGCCGGCTTGTTGCCTGTCTATTTTGGTGTCGGTTACGATTTTCGTGTTTGGGCAGATATACAACTCTTAATCGACTCCGTTGCATATCATTATTTTGAAAATGGATGCAAACAAGCATGCAGATGCTGACTTGATGAAAAAGGAAAATGCAATGTTGTTTGGTGTTGTTTTGAGATCAGCAACATCGCACAAAGGTAGGCTACTGTGTAAAACATGGTTGGACTGCCCATCCTGAGAATAGGTAGTTTTCACGAATGGCCCGTCAAAGTTACGACCGCTATGTCCGTGGCACCATGCAAAAAAAAAACAAATAAACATAATAGCCTTGGTTCAATTGGCCGTGTACGCTTTAAACACAGCCTTAATCAAATACCTAGTTTACTGTGTGTGTGTGTGTGCCATCGTTCATTGCCGATGGCTGACATGCATCATGATGGTTTGCAGGCATCGTGATTAAAAACATAATTTTTTTAAAGCGGTGGAAAAAGTGTCAAAGCAGCGTTCAAAGTTATAAATATCTAGTGAAACACTGTGTAATACGCTTTTTCCGAGGCTCGCCGAATCGCTGTGATCACCTTACTTCTCTTCTTCCCCTCTCTCTCTCTCAAACGCGCTCGTAGACACGCACACAGGTGCAAAATACACTCGTGCCTTTGCTGCATCACACCATCTCGACGTCTATCTGGCAATGCAATCAATGCATTATGCTAACGTAATGCTAATGGCAAAATCAAATTACTTTATAGTTTACTGCTCGTGCTCACTTACTTTGCTGTACCAGTAGTAGCTTACCGTGCCTATCATGATATGGTTGGTTGTTCGCTAGCTGACGACAGTCGCCGTCTGTAGGGCTGTCGCGGTGAAGAAAATGTCCTTGCGGTGATTAAGGGCGCCCCAATACCGCGGTCTGCGGTATTATCGCCATTTTTTTGTTTTTGTTTTGAATGGTCAAGTTCGTTGCG
>JAODUE010086850.1:0-14236 GCA_027564755.1 Amblyopsis hoosieri
CCTGGGGTTTCCTTAATTTGTTGGCCGCCCCCCCCCCCCTCGCTGTTTTTGTCCGGCCCCCCCCCCTGTCCTAAAACCCCCCACCCCCCCCCCCCCCCCCCCCCCCCACACACACACACCGCCCCTTCCCCACCGGAGCAAGAGCAGGAGAAAGCAGTCTATTGGAGAGCAGAAAGACATGACGTCTGCAAGCACCACAGTACACAACCCCACCCCTCAAATGCAACCGTATCTCAAATGGCTCTGTAGGGGCTGGTGGGACATGTTGGAGACAGATTGGGGATGACATGAAATGAAATCTGAAAATATTTGATATAAATATGTTAATTCCTTTACATTTTATCAAAATTACAATGAAAAGTGCAATGACAATGCCATTAATACAGCTGCAACTAATGATTACATTCATAATCAATCTTATTTCTACAATAATCAATGATGATTACTTTGTGATTACTTTAGAATATACAATGGCAAACTCTGAAGCCAAACAGACATCTGTACATTTTCATTATTAAATTGTCTCGACTTGTGTTGAGACATCAAGAGGGTGAAGATTTTAATGTTAGATGTTGGTGACTGACAAAAGTGAACGATAAAAAGATATGCGTAAAAGAGGGCATGCTGAATGGAAAAAGATACAATAGGGCACTGCACTGTATCTCTGCTCCAGTGTGTGATGTTTGGAGGGCCCTCGACTGTCACCTCCCATTGCTTGCCTGCGTTTTCTCCTTGTGGTTATCCGGAGAATTTGCCACAGGATGTTTGGCAGGCAGCGCGCTGCCATAGCCGGCCGTAGGAATTGACCTCTGCTGTCTTTCATTTAAAAACATGGCGAGATGTGGCACTTCCTGTGCGGTGGCGTTGGTGCGAGTGCATGGTGGCAGGCGTCCATGCCTTCATTGAGAAGGAACGGCTCATGTGATGGCATTAACAGAAATGTCAGTCAGCTGGTCCCCGTGGTTGTGTAAAGGGCATTCCGTCTGTAAAGTGGTAGCCTCACAGCAGTGGAGTAAACCAGTACGTTTACAGAGCCTTTCCCCATGTTTTTTAAATTCAATAGAACCGCATGTGCAAGCTAAATGATGCAGTGTGCGCACTTCTACAGAGAAACTGTACTAGTAGTTCATACTCTAATAGCCCTAACTTTAAAATAACTGTAGTCTGATAGTAGTGCGTGCATAATATATTTGACAACAGACGATATTGTTTAATTTAAAAGATTGGCCAGACCTTCAAGCAATGCAGTTGTTGAAATTTTAAATCATGCATCACCACAGTGAATGTTAGCAGACATAAACTGTGGTGCCAGAGATTGTCTATATAGCTTTAGTCAGTGTTTATTGTTATTGTATTTTGTGGAGAGTGGATTACAGCCCATCTGGCAGCTTTGCAAATCATGACCTTCCACTTCCATCTGGCATTTTCCTCAAAAATGACTCTTTATTTAAAAATTTGAAGCTCATGTTCATTGTTCATTTGTTCAATGTTCATTTACCGGTACACAAAATATAATATGAGAATGTATAGTATAAATCATAAAAACAAAATAATCACAGATCAAACATTATTTGAAGCTCTCAAAAATCAAGTATATCCCTGGAGGTATTGTAGTAAAAACATCCAATACAATTAATGTACATGCGGCCACAAAAATCTGCATGCATTTCAGATGAGAGGAATACATATTCCTTTTCAAAAACATTTGTAGAACAGTTCTTTCCATCAAATCCGGAACTAATCCAATTTCTGTTGGTAATCCCTGTCTGAAGGAACATATTGATATGCAAATTGTTGTCTAAGAATGGCTGAATAGTTATTAAAAAAGGAACTAAGACCGAACATGGTTTACGGGTGACCTTTGTAATGTATTCATGCTAGCATGCTTGTGTACATTTGTATACATGTAGCATCCAATGCAACCAGCACTTCGACATTTCATCAAGAGAAGAGAATTAAAATGAAAAAAGCAGTGGCAGAACTAGAGTTTTAACTATGGGGTGGCAAAGGCTATTTCAGGGGGTCCATAGACCATGACAAGTTGGTGTGTAACTAACCTGGCATCTAAAGAGCATGAATATATCCTATGATTGCTTATTTTAAGTAAAAGTGATAATGAACTTAACCCGGAGTCCATCCATCCATCCATCCATCCATCCACCTTTGGGTGTCTTTGGGTGTCTTTGGGCAAAGTGTGGTCCACTAGGGATATACTTCTTCAACATATTATGAATAACCACAGTTCAGACCTGCAGCTCAACTTGACTTCTCACACAGTACTTTACTCACATGGGCCTACTGAAAACACTTGTTTTTATATTAATATATAATATGGGTCTATCGATATCCTACATATTTTCAGAAATAAAGCTCAAGAATCAAGGAGATACGACAGCATTTGTGTTGACTTAAATTGCATAGTTTATATAAATGCATTTAAATATATAAACACACACTGGTATTTGACATATACTAAGTATATCCAGAGACAAGAGACAAGAAAGTCCTAAGGACTTGGTATAATCATCTTGTAGAGACCTCTCTAACACCAAAGTCAAGAAATTATTTTCTGTCTGACTATAAACAATATGCCTGCACAAGATTTAGGTTTCCAAACAAACAAACCAACCTTGCATGTTACCTCTAAATACGACATGCAACAATCTTACCAAACAGACCAAGTATAAATATTAACGACATAAACATCGCTCGTGCTCCTTAACCTCTGCCTCACCTGAATAAGGCTTATCGGCAGTGCAGCTATATGGAAATGCCCATTCATGCCCATCCGTGCGTAACGTGTGTTTGTGCTCCGACTCTTCTCTTGTAATTGGCTTTAACTGTATCCTCTAGATGACAAGAAAGCTGCCCAGTTCAGTTCCTTTAAAATGCCAAAGAGCCAAAGAGAGTTTTAAAATCTCAGACTGCTGCTTCCGTGTATCATTAGTGCCCACATAGGCTACCACTGTATCCACCAGGGGGTTAGCCTCCAGTATCTCCGGTATCCTGGCAGAGATGTCAGTGACAGTGGCCCCGGGGAATGTGTGGTGACATGCCACACTGTCAGGCAGAGGACCCCGGATGGACTGAGAGTCCACTGAGTTAGCTGCTCCAGACAGGCTAGTGGTCTGACTGGATGGAGGAGGTGGCTGGTGACTGGAGATCGAGTAGGTGGATGTAGCAGCCTTTAATGTGTTCATCCGTGAAGGAGAAGACAGCAGGCCTCCGGAGGACAGAGGTGCGGGTAGTCGCACTGGAGCTGGCCCTGTTGGTGCGGGCGGAGGATGTAATCTGTTTTTTCCCCTGGTTGCATTGGATAGAGCCAGAGAGAGGAGGAAAGTCCTGTTTATCTAGCACTGTGAATCTGTTTGAGATGCAGATGTCCGGTGCTGGAGGTGGACCAGCAGGTGAATTACCTCCGTGTTTACCCCGATGAGCCACCGTCCATGCTGAAGGTTGTCCTAGGGTAGAGCACTGGACAGTCTTGGGCCTGGCTCCCGTTCACACCCACTGGTCTTTAGTGAGCCGTCATTGTCCAGGGAACAGTGTCCCCTACTGCCGCTGAGGTGCTTCGAGATTGAACCACCATGGAATCGATATGGTGTCCTTCCTCCTCAAGCTGATAAAGCAAAGACACCTTTGAAGGGTGTAAAATCCTTCGCTAAAATCCTCCGTAGAAACGTACAAGCTTGCTTGGCCAATAGGCTAAAAGTCGGCAGGCTAAAAACAGGCTACCTTAGCCGTTATCTAAAAGCTGGCAGGCTACAAATAGGCTAGCTAGCAAAAGTGGACGCATTAACAAATCGAGTAAAATATATTTAAATGTAAGATCTAGAAGGCTATAATCAGTTGCCCATATAGAATAAAACAGTCCGGATCTAAAAAACAAATTAAAATAAGACTGGATAAAAATGCAGATATAGAAATGAAGCCAGTGTTAGCCAATACAATTTTTAGGGGTCAGATATTAGGGGTGGGCAGTGACACCCTGGACACCCCTCTGGTGCCGCCAGTGGAAACAAGCAACCTGCATGGCAATTGTGTTGTAAAGCTGTTGCAAGAGCGCTTGAAATCGTCATAATGGCGAGCAGCACTGAGGAGTATAACTGCAGGGGAAACAAATTATCATAATCTGGATAACATTAGATTGATATGACACACACCTTACGATAATGCCTTGACTGTCTATGCTTGAAATATCTTAGCACATTAACAGGCTCGCAGAACATGCATGCCCAATGAACACGGCATTGCCAAAACGTAAATAGCTATTATCTGTGTTCTTGAAGACACAGAAGCTGAAGCATTTTTCAACATCAAACCCAGGTTTAATAAATGCTTTCAAAAGCTTTTTGTCTGCCTATGCTCTACTGCAATGTTAAAATAATCTGACTTCCTAGATTTAGTATCTCTCTCTCTCTATATATACAGTGTATAAATATATATATATATGAAAGTATATATAATCACATATATATAGTGTATTACACATTTCCTTCCTCCTTTCCTGAAGCAGGTCAGCAGAGCAAAGTAACAGAGTAGAGGTCTTAACCTTGATGGAAAAACAGTGTCCTGTACCTCTCACTCTAATAACCATCCCATCAGGCAGAGGGATTTACCGGGCTTACGGCGGAGCGAAGACCTGGACAGCCCTTTTGACCTCGCCATGATGGAAGAATTCAGCAGGACGGCCTCACTGTTGCAATACACTTACATCTACGACTCAGCTATATTTATTGAAGGAGCACTGGTGACAGAAGGATATTTGCCAGGGAAAGCAAAGCTCACTTCACTCCCCCAGAATTGGATAGAATGCAGCATACAGTGTATACTGCCTATGGGGTGGATACTATCCTCTGTGGGCTGGCCTGTTCTCTACACTGCATTTGTTCCTGTTCAAACACACATCGGCTAATGACTCAACCGCTCTCAACAGCCTCATGTTATATATTCACTTGTTTCTCCTCCTCTCCTCCTCTCATTCCCAGGCACCCACCTTCCCCTCCCCTCCGCTGTCCTCATTTCATCTCCCTCTCTCATCGCCGAGCACTCCGAAGTCGCCTTGCTCCCCTCCGGCACCCTCCCACCGCCCCCCCACCCCAACACGCCTTTGTGAGAGCACTCGGGGGAGGTCGGCGTGACGCTGGTGATCGCGGGGGCGGGGCCGAACGTGAGCCCTGCCAATCAACTTCAACCACCGACACATCATCTGGCTGGCTGGCGCGCTCACATCGTCCCTTATTCACGCCACTCAGCCATTATCCACAGGCCAGAGGAGGCCGCCACCCCCCCCCCACACACGCACACACTGTGTCTGGAGGCCTTATCGTCACTGCCCTCCCCTCACAGAAGCAGGATGCAGGCGGTCATGGTGCCGTTAGCCAGCTCTGCTCTGCTCTCACATATCCCACCATGATGTCACCCTTAGATAATCCAGCCTGTAAGGGCATGGGGTAGACACTTATTCGGGGGAAGGTTACTCCTGGGTTATAGGCGTGCCGCGGTCGACGGCTAACATACAGTATGTGCGCCTGCAAGAAGAAGAGGAATAAATGAATCAAAACACGGTACGGTATTTATGCCGCTTTCTGTCTGGGTGCTTTGCCGTCGTTTGCCTATACCTGATTTACTGTACCACACACTAGAGGGGGACAATAGCCGAGAGGTGAAGATTGCCCCTTGAAAACATGGATTTGGATTTGGATGAGGGAACACAAGATTTAAGTCCAGCCACATAAAAAAACTCCACGTCAAAGTCGGATGTCTAGACTAAAAAATATGGTGAAATAGAGTGCATAGCATTTACTGCCTTGTCATTAGATATGGCAATATATCATTTGATGCTATCTTCAAGTCTTCAAGGAAGCTACCTAATACAAGAGAAGCTGAGCCCAATGATGCTTTGTGGAAGATACAGCTGTCAAGTGGTCTCTTCTTCGTGCTACCAGGTACAGGCTAATTGTTGGATTAGCCATTACCTTTGTGCAAACAACATTCATTTCTGACAAGTAAAAAGCACTCATAGCTGTCCTTGGAACGCTGTAGCCTACTGTACTTGGCAACAGAGCCTCACATTGTCTGAGACCTGACCATATCTTACAAGTTTAAGACTATTAAACCGTTGTAAAATACGCACACACGTGCGTGCATGCACACAGATGCAATTTTACAGTACTGTAGCTTTTCCATATCTGGCAATGTAAGCGGAGAGTGTGGGTCATTTCATTTAGTGAGGAGAGATGGGTTGGCCCTGAGATGAAGGACTTTCCTACACACCAGAGCTAGCATGACATTCCCCTGCATCTGCAGGTCTGTATGTGAGACTTAATAACAATGGGTGAATAAGACTTGAGTGCACTGACCCACCTTTAAAACACAGACAAAAATGTGTTGTTTCATCTGCTAATTTTGTGCCAAGGCTCTAAAAACATTTATTATAACTACTAACAATAACGTACTCCTTAGCTCATTAGAAAGCTGTCAGGCGATAGCTCTATGAAAACTCAAATTTTTTTAGTTTTTTTCCACCTGAAATATATTGTAGGCTGTTATTGTTTATAAATGTTTATAAAGTATTAATTTGTTGACTTTTTAGATACAAGACACCGTGTCATAAAACACATTTTGTTTACTGCTACGGCAAAACCCAGGCCACTAGCTCAGCCCAGAGAAACACACTCAGTACATGATGAGCTGTAATTCACTCGCCCTCTGTAAATCACAAAACATCTTTGTTGGGGGGCAAGCCTGGCCCAGTAGATCTTTTATTTTGCTGTGAGATGACACTCATGAGTGAGAGACTTCAGGAGTAAATGTGACAAATCATAAGGCTGGACATAGGGCCAATCACAATGCAATGGCAAATGGATTAAATTATTAAGGATACCGCCCAGTATGAGGAGAAAACCCCACTAACTAGTAAGTATAGACATGCAGTGTAGTAGAGTGGTTAGCTCTGCTAAATTAGAGCCATTATACATAACATCTATAATGACAACAATTATATAATGTGTGACATTATAATCCCCTTGGAGCAAACTACATAACCTACTGTATGACCTTCACACACCAGAAACGTATGAGAACAAAAGACATGTCAAGGGCATTGATAAGCATTCCTGACTGTCTTCTTAACGCCTGAGATTGAAATGCAGGGAACAGGTCCATCTATCACGACATGGCTGTCTTGATGCTTAGACTCATGTGCATCCACCCTCTATGTGAGTCTGTCTAGAATTGCCCACCTCTTGTGCAACCATTGACCTAGAATTAAATCACTTTGGCAGTTCTTCTGATTATTTGCAGTATGCAATCAACTGATTTACCCCATGATGATGTCAACAACAAAATAACGAGCGTATACAGAACTGGTAATATATACTGTAGGAAAGACATGAGAAGAAACTACACGCTAGAGTATAATAGTATAATTTCTTGAAGGCAGTTGATATAGTAGTTTTTGGATCACTTGTCCCATGGCCATGACATACACTGCAGATGAAATACTATATCATCAATTAATAACCGCTGCTGCTAATATAGTTCAGTTAGTGTTGCACAGAGGAGGAATATGGGGAGGTTAAATGAGAAAGAGAGGGAGAAGGAAAGAAAGATAGAGGGACTCTGATCACAAATACAGTAATAGCCAAAGGACTGATGTCAGAATATCAAGGGAGCTTCTTTGGGCAAGTACAAAAGATGAACGCGACTCCATTCATTGCAGCCTTCACTGTCCAGTGCTGGATTATTAATATGAGCTGTGTTATGCAGTGGCTTCTCGCTTCAGAGAGCTCTGTTCTGAAGTTGGCTTGAAATGAACTGAAGCCTATTAGCCCAGCGTATTCAGGGAGAAATCACGAGGCCATTCAGGGACATTCTTTAAAGAGCTGTGTGGCGATAACAAGTTTTTCTTGCAGCAACATTAAATGAGGACAGGATCATTTCACAAATGTTCAGAAATGTGTGGAATACTACACTACAGACATTTGTGTTGACAGTGGTTACAGTCGGTTCATTAATAGATTATAGCTCATACTGTATCTTGAGAGTGCACCCTGAAATGATGGAAGAGTCCTAATCTGCCTAACTGCGTGTCCTAAATTAATAAACAATTAAAGAATAGATAATCCAAACAAAAATAGCTCAAATAAATTATCGTACCCAGAGGTCGCATTATTCTTTTCAAAAAAAGCTGGAGGGTTGGTCTGGACCTTGAGTGTAAAAAACCAACAACACATAGCATGCTTGATTCATTTGCAGCACGATGAGTGACTCCTTACTATGGGGCAGAAACATTGGCCCTTGTGACAGGGCCGGGCGGAGGCAGGATTGTGTTCCGCATGCGCTGCAGTCTGCATGCTCGTCTCTGCCTAACCAGCAGTCTGTTGGCCTGGACTGATGTCACTGCTGAAGTCATGACTTGGACAGGCCCTGCCCACAATGTCCTTGGGTTTCTTTAAGAAGACATTACTCACACAGGACACGTCCACAAAGAGCAGGTCAAGAGACGGACGCATCAAAGAAAAGCACTCTGGTTCGTATGATTTTTAGACATTGAGATGTTTCACAGATGAAAGCAATTGTTATGAATTATTACTACAGAATGGTCAGGTCAGGGTTATGTCAGAATAGAAGATAATAAAAGCAAAACGGTACACAAAAAAAAATGAACAAATATATAAAGTATCAATTACTTAGAGAAAAAAAAAGTAGGCCAGAGAAACAGACATCAGAGTATAAATAATGTTTTTATCTGCTGTCTCTCTTATACTTGGACAATGGAGGTCAAAAAAACTCACTCTACTGTAAAGGAAATATGTAGAAATTGAATCTTTCAGCAGACACCTGCATGAATCATATCACAGGACAGTAGTTCCAGATCACTTTGGCACTTTTTTACAGTATAAAAGTAGAATAGCCCTGCAGAAGACCTCTCGCTGAACCCAGTTCTCTCTGCAGGCATGTTAGCTAACAGCTGCGGACTGCAGGAAGTCTGGCCTGCTGGCCCACCATTAGCTCCACCACAGTACGCTCCCAACGCTGTTCTGTTGAGGGGAGCCAAATAACCCGCTCAACACCATGATGGACAGCATTTCTCCTCTGCTCAGACCTGCTTAAAGCGAGGTCAAAACACCACAGTGTGTTTTGGTTGACTAATTTTTCTAAAAAAATCAATAAAAAAACAGTACTCCCATATCACCAATGCCACCAAAACAGTAGAAAACACAAATAAACTAGATTTTATTGTTAAATACTGCATGTAAAAAGTGTAAGATACTCTAAACGTATCATGACCATGATACTATACTGTATAGTTCATAATAAATGGTGAACCCACAGGAGACATGATGCTCTGCTTAACACTGAATTAGTTACAGAATAAAAAGGTCAAAATGTGCCTTAGTGGTTAAATGTACATTTCATGCTACAGTTTCCATATGAGCACCAGCAAATTAAGAGATTTGCATGACACAAGTCCATTTTTTCATTATTGCTCCTGCACAGATACATCATGCACAACCTGATATGCACTGCAGGGCTTATTGGCACATCATAAATACCTTAATGTCATTCCCAACTGTATTCTGTTTAAATTCACACACTTGAAAAATTATTGATTTTCCTCAACACAATATATCACAAAAGACATTCACAGTAAGTATGGTCAAAACATCATATTCAAAACCCACAGTACACTTAATTTTAATAGTATAAAAATAAGTTAATCTGAATAAATATTTTCACAAAACTACAAAATATGCTGTCATTTATTACGTGGTAACACAAAACCAATTTACAGTGCAGATGAAAATGCATACGCTTAAATTCTGCTTCCATTTTTCACCCCCTTATATGAAATATTCATGTAGGGTTTTTCTAACGTTACCCTTTCAAAAGTTTCATTCAGTGACACGCTACAATAGGCTGCCACAGGAGTCCAAACCATACAACAAAGAGACAGAAGAAGTTCACAAGGCTGAGACTCCCTTCCTCTTAGCTGACAGATGAAGGGGGTCCAATCCAGGCTGGATAAAATGCCTACAGTACAGAATGCCCTTAAATCCCATGGCCACAGATGACTGGTTATAGGCTGCACACAAATAGGACAGAGAAGACCATGTTTATGTCACTGTAGCGTGGAAGTGACTTTATGAACATTGCATGGAGCTATTAGGGTAAGTCTAGGGTTGTCTGCTTCAATGAACTGACTTTATGAGGCATGTAAACTGTGCTCAGTAGATGAATATGATAGTGCCACACATGACGTGCTATAGTGGCTCTATACTACTGTATGTATATGCAACATCTAGGTTAAACTGCATGTTATTGGACCTGTTGCTAATTTAATGTCGCAGAGACTAGGTATATGATGATATACAATATTATCGTTTATCGTGATAAAAATATTGATGATAATCGTATCGTGGTGAATGTACATTATTGTGATAATCATGATTATCCTCACATAAGTGTGAATGTTTTCACAAGTGACTTAAAAGAAAAACTGTCTAGCTCACTTATGCAGTCCAATTGTATTGATTCACTCATTTATTTATTAGCCTGCAACTTTAAAGTCAATCACCCCCATGGCTGAAGGCTCGACTTGCCCATTGTGTCCCCCACAAGAAGAATCACACAAAAAAAGATACATTACATGTGTCATGATAATAAAAATTATTGTTTCTTAACTAAATGTAATATAAAGTGATTCCAGTATGTTTTAGTGCCATTTGAAGAGCTTATAAATTATAAAATAAATAGTCGCGATAATATCGTCTATAGCAATTATTTTGGACAGGATAATCGTGATTTGAATTTTTCACATTGTCCCATGCCTACCAGAGACTGACTGGGGAAACAATGACATACTATATCTGACAATGCTGGTTACACATGCACTCCCATACGCCAGTACAAATTATCCAGCTGCTCCATTACTCTAGAGACTACATGGTAAATAATGGCACTTTTCCACTGCTGGTACCAGCTCAACTCATCTCGCCATTTTTGCTTTTCCATTGGGCAAAAGTTGGGATAGTACCAGGTACTTTTCCTAGTACCTGCTTTGTCGAGGTTCCAAGCGAGCTGAGGCGATACAAAAACGTGATGTGACAAGTGCAGACTACTAGTTGGATTCAATTGTCACTTTGTCATTGCAAACACGGACATACATATGCTATATGCAATGGCAAAGCTCCCTAAAGCGAGTAGAGGCAAGTAGAGTGGAGCTGGCACCAGCAGTGGAAAAGCGCCATAACATACTGTATGTCGACCCATTACAGTGAACTCACTGCTGGCTTTTGAGCATTGTCAAGAGTGCAACAGTAAATGTGAACAGTGGCTTCTTAACCAGGCAAGGTCTTCAGCTGTGGGCAGTTGTACTGTACATCACAACTGCATTCAACCTCAGCCAGCTGATCTAATCAAGTCACATATGCAACCTCTATGTCTAATATCGTCTCCAGGGGCTGGGCATAATGTATGACATGCCATAATACATCATATGCATGCGGTTGCTACTGGCTGTACGTAGTACAGGGAGCGTCTCCAATGACATGCACTCACCCTGATGTGTCGGTTAGCTTACCTGCGCTTCAGCCTCTTCTGGGGCAGCGCTCTGGAAGAAGAGAAAGCACTTATGAGATGAATCATACTGTATGGGCAATCTGCAATGCTAACCTACTTACAAACAGAGCAGAAGTGTACTGGGAGCCCCGCCCCACCCCCTAACCATTTCAGCATCACAGTTTGACGTCAGATCACTCTATATTCAGATACCTCAGATAATGCTTGATCAGATGATACCGTTATTATTTTTCTTCTGATTTGGCTATTGCATTACATTTTCAAATGCAATTGACCTATGGCTAAGCCCTGCCCATCGGACATAGAAAAGCCAACGACAATCCAGTACCAGATGCACTCTGGCAACTTGATCTTAGAAATTCATAGACATCAGAAACTCATCAGGCTTCTCCCTCTTGTAACCTACCGTTATAGTATCTCGCCTCAAAGCTTGTTGTCATCATGCACCATATCTAACTTAATATATAGCCCTCCTTGGCACAAAGTCCCTTTTGATGGCTTCTAGACAAAACCAGGTCCTCCAAAATATGTGTAGAGCATCTTGGGATATATTTTTGACACTGTTGCTCTATTTAACTCCGCTAGCTTTGTCCGACGATGTTTGTCTGAGTTAGCAACAATAACTAAGGGGGGGGGGGACTTAGCGGCAGGTAAACTGTGTGTACAGACTAGAGAGCAACAAGGCTAATGATGCAATACTTATAAATAATAAATGTTTTTGCATCATTTAAGTTTTCTTTAAACTTAAAGGCACCATTATTGTACTGACAATAAAGGGGCTGTGGGTTGGGACCTTGTAAACCCTGGTGATTACGTGTGTGGTGGTGGACTTGAGTTCAACATGGCTGAGGCTCGGAGACAAACTAAAGAAACTTACAAGTCTGCACAATCTCAAACCACTTGGTGTCTTCTTTTTCCTACGCCGCTCTAATGTACCGGCTAACTCATTTGTTTGGAGATATCATATATTGGGACAACCTTGACATAAATTGGCTGGGTGCTGACGGTTCCATTCCGCTGTGAAACCAGAGTCCGTCGGCAGAACCTACAGTAACTGAGCCATCGGGTCTAGTTAAAAATTAGCCAGCCCAGTCTGGATCAGCATAGTTGCGCGGCATGGATCTCCGGTGCGATGGCTGCCTTGTTATATTAGGCACATTGTTCATTCATGAGACATTTCAGCACTTTATGGTGCGCCATAAAGTTAACCTGAGTTTGCAATGCATTTAAACTACCGGCGATTGTGGTGACTGTGCAATACAATATTCTTTCTAAAGTGAGGTGGAATGTTTGTCACCTTTGCTCAGACAGGATAGCGGTTGTAGGCTGGGAGATTTCCCAGAAGCCCACAAAATGGCATGTCTCTGCGATTGTGACGAATAGCGTGTGCAAGAAAGGCAACCTGGATGCATCACTAACGTTTGTTTTGTGGAACGCGTAGCTTACAGGACCGGGCCAAAATACATCCATGCTTCTGACCAATCAGAGAAGGAAACCCAACATGATTCTTCCAAGAGTTGATATCGCTAATCCTGCCTGGACGTGTGCCCGAGCACACATGCACACACCTCCGAGGGCCACAGCTTCATGTGTTTTGGATTCTTACTACACTTTGGCCGTTGCCTTACAATTTGATTGGAGTATATTGCTGGCGCCACCTAGCGAAGGACAGGCACGTAATATATACCCTATAGCCACTGAGATTAATCCAAAGGGTTTCATAGCACACACTGTGGCACACACTGTCTAACGTGATGCTCCCATTTTATACAGCAGGTATAGTCACAGACTAGGTAGAGTTTAGCCTGAACATGTCTGTCAGCCAATCAGTCAGCCAGCCAATCACACGCACCTGTATATGTTGGGGTCCAGCATCATGGCTGTGTCCTGCGGTAGCTGAGATAGGTGCACCACTTTCGTTTTCAGGTGAGATCTCTCAGTCTCATTCACCCACACATCCGGCAGTCTGCAGGAGGGAAACGCACGCACACACACACACACACACACACACACACACACACACACACACAGAGAGGACATGTGGTCAAAGTGCAGTCTCTCATGAAGGGGGAGCAAGGTGGTGGGGGCGTGAGAGAGGAACAAAGAGCCTCATTGACTCCGGAGCACATGCTAACACCTTCGTCTGAACACGGAGTACAAGCAGCGGCCCTGACTGCACACCGACGCACAGGGGACAATTTGTACCGTCCTCCAGCATGGACAGCGACCAAGGTAACCTTTCTAAGGGCGCGATTAGCTGACGTTCAAATGTGGGCAGCGACGCGTGTTGAAAAGAAAAAAAAAAAAGAAACGAAAAGCATGGACGCTCCACACACACACAGCTCACACATACAATAGCAGGCGTGAAATACGTCTGTAGTGAAAGTCCATTAGCCTCCCCAGCGCACGCACGCACGCACGCGTCTGAACCAAGGCTGCCTGCTGTTATAGTAACGGGAGTGACAGGGTCGCACAATGCGTACTGTACAGCACGGTTGCACCGTACGCTACCTGCTGCAGAGATACCCCCCCCCGCCCGCCAGCCCAAACAAAAGGGGGGGGGGGGGGGGGGGGGGGGGGGTTTAGTGAGGGGGGAACCGGGGGGGTGTGGGGCGCCCCGGACCGGGACGGGAACGTACCAAAAGCGGTG
>JAODUE010086861.1:0-14234 GCA_027564755.1 Amblyopsis hoosieri
TATGAGTGATGTGTATGTGATGCAGAGGCCTAAAGCCCAAGACAAATTTCCCTACGGGACAATAAAGTATACCTTACTTACTTACTTACTTACATGGAGTAGAAAATATGTGATGATACCAGTGTTGTCAATCAAATGAAATAAACTATAAACTACATACAATGTTTGTATCCAGGATTTCACAAAATTAAATAAAGGTTTATCTGAAATCATCTTGCAACCCCCCAAAAGAGCCATTTTTGTAATGCTACATGTGGAACACCAGTGCTATACAGATGCTTGCGTTACTGCTCCCTTATCAGCCAATCCAACCCACAGATGAGTCTACCCTGTTGATGAGTGACGTGGACCATATACCGCAGACTGTTGCCAGCCATACTAGCGTGCCCAGCAAACACCCCAACGGCAACGCTGATATGCTGAGAGATGACCCGCGGGACTCCATTTATCGAGGTGAGGCAGAAGAATCCATTCCACCTCGGTCCTCCCTGGACTACCTGTATGTATAGCCCACCTGCAGCTACTCTCTCTGAGGTTTCAGCTTGTTGATTTTCCTGTGTATGTGTCGTGTTTGTTTGTGCAACAGTACCATTGATAAACAGCAGGCACCTACGAAGCGTGCTGCCAGACTGTGCCTACAAACCCACCTATCTGATCAAAGGCTTCCCGCTCCTCCGCTACCAGGGATTGCAGTTTGTAAGTCATTTCGGTGTTGCATTCCAAAGTTCATTGCCGTGATTGGGCAACATGGCTGTTAACGTATATGGGCTTGTCCTTTATTTATAAGACAATCCCATAAATGATTATCAATCCCTATAGCTTAATCGTAATTGAAACAGAAGCTAGTTTCCCTGATTCATAGCTCTGTGATACCATTAGCATGTTGATCTGCTGTTTCCGCAGGTTCATATGTCCTATATATACCCTAATGACTACACACGACTCACCCACATGGAGAGGGAGAATAGCTGCTTCTACCGCGAGAGCCCCATTTACCTGGAGAGGTAAGGTGTTGCTAACACTGAAGGCCATGGTATCCTTATGCCAAAAGCCAAGTTTGACAGCTAATTTAGGTGAACCATTCGGGTGTTCTACTGCAGTGTGTGTACTGTACAACCATCTCCATCTAACACTGTACACCCCCCGCGCCCTGCCCCACCCAATGCGCCCTTGCCTACAATTGGTCAACTATGTCAAGTGCGTTTTTTTTAACCTGCCATTTTTTTAAGAGTCCTTTGTTTGGATCTGCATGTAGCGCTGCTGAAGCAAATGCAAATGCAAACACTTAAGTATACTGGCATTAGCTTGCAACTCTGTAGTGTGCATCCTAGCCCTGTTTGACAGAAGTATCTGGGACCTAAAAAGTTACCTGGACCTAATGCAATGTAAAACGGCAGAGGAAGGCGTGGCGCCCATTCCACTGTTTCTGAGTGGCAGCACACCTTGTGTTTGTGGTGGTAGTGGTGCTTGTGTGTGTGTGTGAATCTTCCTTAAAATGGAAAAACACCTGGAAATAACATTGTTAAACATAGTTGCACACAGTAGAAGTCAATATTAGCTCATTCCGTCCCTTTTTCCAGGTATGGTTTCTCGAGGTACATGGAGCTGGACCGTCCAGAGAGAGGAGAGAGCGAGGACAAAGGTCAGCCTCCTCTGTTCAATTTGTAGAAGCTCAGCATAAGCTCAGCCTGTGGTTTGCTCCCCCTCTCCCCGCCCCAATAAAACCATGCATGTCTCTCTTCTCTGTCCCCGCTGTCTGCTGTGGCAGTTTTTCAGTTCAATAGGAGGGAGCGCGAGAAACGAAACAGCGCCCTTGCGTTGGACTACGGCGACGACTACGACGATTACGTCCAAAGTCGCAGGCGCAAAATTTTCTCGCTGGGCGCCGAGGCGGACCTGCACCTGGCTGGGAGGAGGAGCACGGGAGGGGCTGACGCTCTGTCCCGACCGGTGGCGGAGGAGAGCGTGGCTCCGCGGGACGCCGGCGTGCCAAACAAGGCGGTGAAGGAGAGTGGAGGAGAGCCGGCCCCGGCGACCCCGGTGGCCCGGGTGAACCCGGCAGGCCGCGTGAACCCCGAGGGAGAGATCAAAACAAGGTCTGCCAAGAGGCTGAAAAAAATCAAGGTGGACGCCAAACCAAAACATGTGGAGAGGGAGCAACCGCAACTAGAGGGCAAAGAGCGTTTTGGACTTAAGGAGACGCCTTTGGGCACGTCAGCAAGCCCCCTGTTCAGCCCTAAGCGTGACCAAAGGCTCAAACAGTCACAGCCGTGGGACAGGAACCCCGCTGTGCCTGAGAGGAGACGAGCAGCCCGGCCTGTGGCCGTCCGGGGCTCTTCGAGAAACGGTTCAACAAGTCGGCACGCAGACGTCAGAGCCCCTTCATTAATTTTCAACCAGAGAGAGGCCGTCTCCATGACAACCTTAATGGAGCGAGAGATGGAAGTGAACATAAACCACACTTTCCACAGAGCTAAGGTGACTACGAGGGCCAAGATGGACAGACTTTGGCGAGGGTTAAGTCCAGAGGACATACACTTAGACGCAGAGAAGCTTGTGAACAACAAAGACTTTGCCTTTGACTATGCCTTAAAAGAGAAAGAAGACTCTTTTTGGGTGCAGGGAGACTCTGAAGTTGGGAATGAAGACCTGAGCTATGACAGCACACCTCCACCTCCAGTGGACATTGAGGTCAACTGGAGGCAAACTTTCAGAGTGAACCAGTTGGATTTGCAGACGACGCGCTCTGATTGGATAGACTTGCACTGTAATGTCTCAGGAAACCTAATGCTCCATGCTAGCGATGCTCAGACTATGGTGAAAGCATTCATGGATAAAATAAACCAAAGGCACAATGGGTAAGTGTGTGTGCGTGTACTGTAGCGATCTCTTTGAATGACACTTTAACGTTAAAAATGTGACATGATTGATCAAAACAGCTTTTATTTCCATATTTTATCATTAAAGAATATTGTGCATCATTACCCTTTGTTAATTATTGTGTTCAGATCAGAACATGGTATTTCCATAATAGAGTAAAACATGGGTAGAATTGCACAAATCCCATGTTTAAAATAACTACTTTCAATTGTGTTGCATTATGTTTGGAATCAAATTGAGAGCAAGCAATTTAGACAAAGCGTGCACACGTAACACATCCAACATCATCCTTGTGTGTGTGCGTGTGTGCGTGCGTGTGTGTGTGTGCGTGCGTGTGAGAGCTGGAGGTGACCCTCCATTGCTTCGCTCTGCCACCCAGTGGACAGACAATGCACGCTCTTCATTCTAGGAATAATGCATACGGTGGCTGACTACCTTTGCTTCGTTGCTGTAGGCAGTTCACACTTGTCCGTGTGATTAATGTGGAGAAGCGTGTAGATGGCACCCAGGGAAGCCGATACCTTCTGGAGCTGGAGGTGAAGAATGTCCATGACCAAGTGCTTCGCCTGTCACATTACATCTATGCCCTGATTCGCCAGAAAAGGCAGAGCTCCCGGGACTTCCAGCGTACCACCCCTCAAGTGGTACTCTGCAATCCGGTGGGATTTCGCTGGAACCCCACTGCCACTGTCCACTTCATAGTACCAGGTGCTCACACGCTCCCCCTGCTAGTTGTCTTGTTTGCTCTCTATTCTTACCTTTCTGGCCTGAGGCTGTCTCCGTTTGGCTTATTTTCATCACCTTTTTGTTGATTTGGTTACATTTAATGTGATCCTTTATATACTAGTATACTGTGTCTGTAACTCTCTCTCTCTCTCTCATATGCACACACACACACACACACACACACACACACACACACCCCACACAAGTGCGCACACACACAGTATCTTCAGTTTCTGGTTCTCTTTGGTCATAGCATTCCTTGAAAATCATTGAATTCCTGGAAAGTCTGGAACATTTTGTGGGCTCTCTGGCTCATTTCCAAAGCACACATGATCCACGCGAATGAGTTCTTCCGCTATGTTGGATGTATTGTCTAACATGTTGGTGTTCCTCTGTATCTCAGTGAAGAACCAGGCTCGCTGGGTTCGGCAGCTTATTGTAGACATGGAGGCCTTGTACCGAGAGACGGGGGACACAAACTTCAATCTCATCATAGCTGACTACAACAGCACAGACATCGATGTTGAGAAGGCACTGCAGACCTCCACAGTCTTCAGGTATGGCCGTTTAATAATAACGTAAAGGATTTTGCAATTATGTTCATTATCCATCCATCCATCCATCCATTCATCCATCCATCCATTCATCCATCGTCACCCTCTTATCCGGAGTTGGGTGGTGAACACGTAAGTTTGCGGCCCCCTGCTGGAGCTGCTGCCCCCAGCAGGGGGCCGCAAACTTCCCTGTTCCCATGTTAATTAGCCGACTCAAAATCTCAATAAATGTATGTAAATATCTGATGTGTGCTGTATATGGTTTGATATACCAGGTACCAGTACACGAAGCTGACTGGAAACTTTGAGCGCTCCGCTGGTCTCCAGGCCGGAATCAACCTCATAGATGTGAGTTATGGCAACAGGAACGTTAAATGAGGGTTGTGTCCACTCTGCCAGCTTTCCTTATACAGGTTCATGTCCATAGACGTGGTTACAAGGAGCATCTTCACCTTCTTCTCCTTTTCTCCCAGGATCACCACAGTATAGTGTTCCTGTGTGACCTGCATATCCACTTCCCATTCTCTGTTATCGACACGATCAGGAAGCACTGCATAGAGGGTCACATGGCCTTTGCTCCCGTTGTCATGAGAATGGACTGTGGCGCCACGCCCACGGACCCCCGAGGTACGCGGGCACAAGCGCACGCACGGCGGCTTCTGCTTGGTCTCTGTTTTTAACCCGTGATGTGCTCAATGCAAGTCTCTGTGTTCCCTCTGCACTTCAGGATACTGGGAGGTCAATGGGTTTGGCCTGCTGGGAATCTATAAGTCTGACCTGGAAGCAGCAGGAGGCATGAACACCAGGGAGTTCAGAGACAGTTGGGGAGGCGAGGATTGGGAGCTACTTGACAGGTGCTTGGGCCTCTCTTCCTTACAATTCCTTACACAACTCTCCAACCATTGTATGTAATTAAACTAAGTCCCATTTATACATTAGGCCAGGCACTGATGTGTTCATGAATAGGGTGTAGGCTGACTCATTCTTTTATTTCCTCAGTCTGCCAAGAATAGTGTAAATGTAGGCATTGCTTTATATCAACATGTTCTAGAGTCACTTCTTGATCAACAGCAAAATCTAGTAAGAGCACTGCACATGACTACATGTCTAAACACCCCCTATCACTGATTATTGCTCTGCTCCTCTCTCTAGGATTCTCAAGTCAGGGCTGGAGGTTGAGAGGATCTACTTGAGGAACTTTTTCCACCACTACCACTCCAAGCGTGGCATGTGGAACCACCGAATGATGCCAAACCCTAGGTAACATGGTGCGTAACCATGACGTCTCCAAAGAAGCAACCATGGCAACCAAAGCACTTTATACCCTACCATTGACTCCAGCTGACCACAGGCCCTGCTGACTGACTTGGAAATATCAATATTGGTACGTCTTAATATGGATGGTATATCTGATACAACTTACCTAATTTTTCTGGAACACAGTAAGTACTGTAGCTGCCTATAGAAGAGGAAATCATTTAAAGATGATACTACTGAGAAGTTTATGCATACATATACGTTCTCTCAGTTTATCTCAGTTTGAGATAATACTGAATATACTACTGAATACTGCGGTACAGGTGTTTGTAGTCATCGACTGCATTATACTGTATCTGAAGATGCTACTTTGATGTTGCTGCGTGGACCTGTTGTTACTTGCACTAGCAGCTGTGACATTATCCATAGAAAGACTGAAAACAAAATGACTCCAAGTGTACCCAGAGACTTTTGTTGCTTTTACCATGTTCAGATACACTCCATAACGGTGCGCACACACAATTTCAGGAAATGAAACATCACAAGAATATTGCCTAGATAACGTCTCCATAAAACTTGACAACTGTTAGAAATGTGTTTTTGACATAAAGAAAAAGAAAAACTGTCTGTACTTTGTGTGTGTAGGAAAGCTTTATATTTATTGCACCACCAGTGGTGGCTTTTATTATTTGATGTTTTTGTTTCTCTTCAGACAGGCATGATGACATTTTAAAAGGAATACAAAATGTCAACAACAAAAAAAAAAAATTCTCGCTGAGAGCTGCTGAATTGTCCTTACATTTTAGCTTCATGGTTCATAATGTGCTTTTTATCAGGGACTGGAAATATGGGGTATACGTTTCACCTCCCAAAATGTTTTAAATTGCGAATGTAAAACATATGACTGCCAGTACATATATATTCAGTACCAATCTGGAAAACAAACATTAGAACCACATTAAAACAACATGTCAGTTTCCTACAAACAGAAACATATGTTTGTCAGTGGATCTGCAAAAAAAAAGTTAAAAAAAAGTTTATAATGAAATTAAATAAGTTGTTCTTTGTTAAACATGAAAACTGTGACAACTTTAAAAATGAATTTTAAAATAAATAGTTTTCCTAGTTTATTTGACTTAAGAGGGTTATGGAAGTTATGCAACAGCTTCATTTATTTTGTAACATTTATTTTTTTTAATATATTTTCACAAAAATAAGCTGTGCTGCAGTTAGTGTGGCATTACAGTTAATAAGATACTGTGAGCCTGGAAAATAGAGAGCATTTTTTATATCTCAATCAGCTTACCGAAATAAATATGCTATAAACACGTTTTATCATAAATGCAAGAATTGTGGCAGGTAATCTTTAATTCTCACATTCCTTTCTATGCATGTTTATTTTTCTACATGAAATGTTTTACAGGAGGCTTAGAAGGAAAACATAAGTGTTGGCCAGCCTTAAAAGGAAAAAAAACGATTTGGCCAGTTTATGATGCAAAAATTCTAGCCAGATATATTTTCAAACTAGTTAAGTGTCCGAATGCAGTGAGGTGGCTTGAGACACATCAATCTAGTTCATTTGTGCAGTTTAGTTCACTACCAGAGCTGATCAGTGATTCATAAAATGCCCAAATATGTGTAGTATTTATCTCATTTTATCGATGCATTTATTCTTCTGTGGTTTTAAGGTATGATTTCAAACAAGATGTGCACAGTGTTTTACAAAATGTACTTCTGTTTTATTTGTTCATGATTTTGATTTTAATGTTGTATTGGATTTGTCGGCTGTTATTGAACGATGGTGTTGGTGAATGCCTTTCTTATTCTGGTTAAGTTATATTCAGACATTATGGTTTGAGCAGAATTACCTTTGTGTCATGTTCTGTTAAAATAGTCAATCTCTCACTCATATTACTAATGTAGATATACCTCATCCTCTCTTCCTGTGTAAATCTTGACACCTACCTTGTTTGTAGGGGTCTCAGGGAAAGGTTTCTCACTACTGCCTTGACTAATCTGAGGAATAAATTATTATTAAAATCTTTGTTGCTTTTATTGCCATTACTAATTGACAATTTGGTATGTAATGCATATTGCATATATAGAAAGAAAGAAAAAACTGTGTCATGTAATCACTTGAAACACACCTTTTTGGTAGTGCCATGATTTTGTCTGCAGGTCGCCATATGGCTTTTAAGCTGATTGCGGCTTTATGGCATTTACATGAAGGTTCTCGTTCATGGCCACTGGAGACTGACCATTGTCAACTACACACATTCACTCCCAGTGCCAGAGTCTCCAATTACTTGTCCAATGCAAAAATAAGCATACAAGTTTACACAGACAACCCCCCAAGCTTAATATGCTGTCAGGTGACTGTGCTAACCCATATACAACTTGTGTTATGCGTGTGCATATCACCACAAATCACCATTTCCATCAGCCTTTTCCCCAGCAGTATTAGTGTCCCTCTATGGACAAACTCTTTTGTGTTGGTGCCCATTTTTCATTTTAGGAGAAGAATTCAACATGGTGAAAAATGATAGTATATCAAAGCCCTGTCAGAGAAGATCTCTTTACTGCTGTAAGGTAAAGTAATTGGCTATTTGCCTTAGATCCCATGCTTCAAAAACTAGAACTTGTTTGTACCGGTAGTATGGAAGTCCATAGAGGACTAAATCCAAATGAACGGTAATTAAACGTAAACTAAACGTTACACCGTCCTGAACGCAGCCATTTTGTTGGGCATGCCCATTCTTGCCTTAATTCATGTTGCGCATGCACAAGACAACCCCAGACCGGAAGACATTCATTCAACATTAAGTTTCCCGTGATCACGCTAACAACTAGCCGTGTGTTTAATAAGACACTTAGCAATATTTGCATTATTTATATGCATGTGTAGTAACAATACTGAGTAACAAACCACTGCATATATATTCGTGTGAAAAATCTGTAGTTTTGTAAGATCTGTGCTGGTCATATTAGGTAAAACGTTTGTCATGTTATGCGAGAGACGGGGAGGTCAGACGGCGGGCTGTCAACAATGTCCGATTGAAACACCCCTTCTCTCTCTACTGTCTTCTGGCGCTGCAGCACTAGTAAGAGCAATTAAGTGCGAATATATTTTATTGTAGATAACGTGCCCTATAACGTTTTTTTATCTAACACTCAATGAAATGCAGTAAGCAGCAACTACAATGTTAGCCGTGTTTTTCGTTTGGTTATTAGCGCTCCGATAAAAAGCTGTCGTTCTCCCAGCCGTACTGGGAGAACGTACCGTACTGTAGTTAACACAAGCTGCTGCAAGTCGTGAACTCGGCCGATTATGTATTTATAGCACTGATAAGAAGATGCGATTACTAGCGAATTCCAGTATCAGTTGTCAGTTAGCTGGTTTGTTAGACAGAGGAAGGGGAGGTCTGAATGCAATTCCTCATTGGGTCACATATCTTCAAGCTGTCAACAACATATGTTATGGTAAGGGTCTCAGGCTGTCTACAGTGGCTTGGTTCAGGTGACTAAATGATCAGTGCAGTCACTAGTATATTTGCACTTTATTGATTTATTTTGTTTTATTTTAACAGAGCAACTCTAAATTGAAACATGCCAGGGAAATTGAAGGCCAAAATTGTGGCAGGGCGCCACTTGCCTGTGATGGACAGAGCCAGTGACCTTACTGATGCCTTTGTAGAGGTGGGTGAAAATGGTTGATATTTAAGATTGTGCTTATAACCAGAATACTATATTTTAACTGCAGAAACATGGGAGTAGGTTTAACAGCCTTTATTGTGTTGAATGAAAAATTATGTGTTGCAGGTCAAATTTGGAACCACAACTTTCAAAACAGATGTGTGTCCCAAATCTCTCAATCCCCAGTGGAATTCAGAGTGGTTTAAGTTTGAGGTAATGTTATTTGACTGGTCATGGAATTTCTGGAATATCATACAGTTTTAAAGTCTATATTCTAGAAATAAAAAGTCAATGAAGTTTATTTGCAGCTTGTTTACATTTTAGTTGCCAAAATGTTACTGGACATGGTTTGATAACAAATCTTGAAATTATTGGTTTGAAGGTTTATATGAGTAGTAACTGTGTGAATTATCATTACGTTTATTGTTTGTTAATCTTTGCCATGTTGGCTGTTCCTTCTACACAGACATTGTTCTAGTGGGCTGTTTTTCCAGTCATTATAGATCATGGAAATTGATATTTTAGAAATGTTGTGAAAGTCAGGCAATTTGGCAGTTGATTGTGGGAGTGGGAGCCCTAGTCAGTTTTATGTTTTGTGTGTGTTTAAAATATTTGGCTGAAGCACTCCTGCCTTATCTCCTTATTCCCTCTAGGTTGATGACGAGGACTTGCAAGATGAGCCGCTGCAAATCACAGTGTTGGACCACGACACGTACAGCGCTAACGATGCTATAGGGAAAGTGTACATCGACATTGACCCGCTGCTGTGCAGCGAGGCTGCTTCTGTGATCTCCGGCTGGTTTCCCATCTATGACACTATCCACGGTACAGCACCCCCACGCCGTGGACCATTCTCATCACACGTGGGCCCCTCTTTCCACATTCTAATGCGTTGCTGTCTCACTTTCACACCAGGCATCCGAGGGGAGATCAACGTCCTAGTCAAAGTAGACCTATTTAACGATTTGAACCGCTTCAGACAGTCTTCTTGTGGGGTCAAGTTTTTCTGCAGTGAGTCTCGGCATGCTTACACTAATATGCTTGTTAACAGTTGGACAATGTGTAAAAGCACGTTGATTACAGATTGTACATTTACCAACCCAACAAAAGAGGTGTTATGTGTTGTGTCCCTGCGCTTGCTACTGCTAGCCACATCTATTCCACGGTGCTACCGGGCAGCGGTGGTCCACGGGTTTGTGGAAGAGCTGGTTGTGAACGAGGATCCCGAATACCAGTGGATCGATCGTATCAGAACCCCCCGGGCCTCCAACGAGGCCCGCCAAAGACTCATCTCGCTCATGTCTGGTAGGACCACCTGTGTCACAAATGTCCCCACGAAAACCATTGGATATGTTATCACCTGACTGACATAGCTCCTTCCCTCTCCCCCCCCCCAGGAGAGCTGCAAAGGAAGATAGGTTTGAAGGTGCTGGAGATGGGTGGAAATGCTGTGGTGGGCTACCTGCAGTGTTTCGACCTGGAGGGAGAGTCTGGCCTGGTTGTCCGAGCCATAGGCACTGCCTGCACGTTGGACAAACTGAGCTCTGGAGCGGCAGCCAACGCCAACACAATCGCACACCCGAACACCGCCCCCACGTCCAATGCCTGCAATTCCCCCTCGAGGGACGGCAAGGAGTGAGTATGCTTCAACAGCACACGCATGCACAGTGGACACTGCATCTTGTCTTGTGATGTTTGGTTTTAATTTGTGTACCAACATGAATGTGTGTTTTTGTCATTATGTGACAGAGAGAGAGCTTGTGAAAGATTATCTATTGTGTGTGTGTCTCAGTACATTCCCCCTCACAACATCCCCACATAGTAGAGTGTGAATTGCATCTGCCAACAGTCACATCAAATCCTGAGACACACACACAGGCACACGTATACGCACACAGACGCACGCAAACTGCCATCCTCTGAGCCAATCTCCTTGTCGGTTCTTGCGTGGCTTTCTTGCATGTTAACACACCTTTTGCATCGCCGCCAACACCGCTTCCTGTTGCCCTTTTTGCCTCCCGGCCCGGTGAGCGGTCCCAACTTCATGTTCACTTGCTTTCATGTTTATTTATGTTTTTATTTTATTTAGTTATTTATTTATTTAGTTATTGGAACCCCAAAAATATTACCAACAGAATGTTAGCGCATGTGACCTCTAAACTGTGTAAATGTGATTGTATATGAGAACGGGGGCTACGCATGAATGTTTTGCTGCTTATCATGGTTCCTTTCTGTCTTGTTTTTTTTTTCTTTCTTATATTGTAATGTTGTGGTTTGTGTATGTCTTGGTCTCTGTCTCTCTGTGTCTCCCTCTCTCTCTCTCCCCCTCACCCTTATCTTTCTGTCTCTGCTACATTTGGATTGGTTCATCTCTCTCACTGTGTCTGTCCAAACCGGTCCATGCCGTTCCTCTTCTGCGTGCTGATTGACCCAGGTCTCCCCTTGCCCACGGATGCCGCTCCACCCACAACAGCCCAGTGCACTCGGCTTGCAGCTCCCAGAGGCTGTCCCAGAGCTTCTCTGTCTCTGTTCCCACACTCATCTTCACCGGTACGCTGGCTGGGGCGATGTAGGGTATGCTGTGAGAAACCAGGAACCACAGACTGTGTCAACACACCCACCCACACACACACACACACACACGCACACGCACACACAGCGGTAGTGGCATTGCCATCACATAGAGGCGGAGAATAGGGATTGACTAGTCTCGTGGGTCTCTTAGCAACCAGAACAGGGTCTTGTTGTCCCAGCTGCGAACCTAAAGCGCCCCTTCTGCCTCATGTCTCCTCCTTCAACGGTTCCACAGCCTGGACGGATGCCGTCGCTCTGCGCCCAATAAGTGTGAATATTATCAAAACGTACGGGTGTGTGTGTGTGTGATCATGTGATCGAGGAGGACTCTGTGACATCAGCGCGGTCGCCTGTGCCGTGAACCTACTGTCTGGGACACATGCTTCTACTCACCCCGTCACCTGCCATTTGTTTGTGTTTTTTCATGTTGCTTGATTCATGTTTTAGTTTGCTCTGTTTGTTTCTGTGTGTGTTTGGTGATTTTTTGTTTTGTTTTTGTTTAGTGTGTTTTTTTTTGTTTTTGCCTTCATAAGCTTGCTTTTCTGGCCAGCCTTCAGTAGCGCCACCTCTGAAACAACCCGTGACACCCTCCCTAAGTCACTCATCATGTGTATGACAGTCTGTACACTGCACATTACCTCATCTCACCCACATACACGTACTGTACATGACACTGTGCATACGTGCGGGCACACACACACGTACAGGCACGCTTGGGAGACTGATGTATGCGTGTGTGTGTGTATTTCCCTGGCAGGCCGGTGTTCGGTGAGGACCTGCCCTCGTCCTCCGGCCCGCCCACCCCTTTCAGAGCCCTCCCATCCTTGTCCTCCTCCCCTCCCCCCTTCTCTCCCTCCAAGCCATGCAGCCGCCAGTCCTCGTCTTCAGACACAGACCTCAGTCTGACACCCAAGACGGGTAAGGCTACCCCTGCCAACCCCCCTCCCTCCCCCCTCCCTTCCATCTTCCCTTCCTAAGCCCCTCCCATCGCCCTCGTCACCCCCACTACCACCGCCGCCACACCCACGTACTGACCCATCCACTGTCATGCTACTCAGCGGTGACTTATCACGCGCCATTTTGTTTCCTCCTTTGACCTCAGTTGTTATTGTTTCCCATTTCTAAGTGTGCCGTCTCCCGTCCGTTACATCATGTGTCCCGTGGTCCAGCAGCCCCCAGCGTCTGTCCTCTGCATACAAGTGCTGCTGTAGGCAGGACACTTTATACAACACAATGGGCCGTCACCTGACTTCACCCCTCCGATAGCGCTGGGGTGGGGGTGTAGATTGGACAGGCGTTACAGGGCCTCTGCCGTACATTTAGAACATGTCCCAGGTGTGTGAAATATATTAAACTAAAACAAGCCAGTCAGGTCTAGCCCCCCGGATATGACATCACATCTGAATTGCAGCCAGTCATCTATGACCCATCCTTCCACTCCCAGTCCGGTAGCCAAAGTGGTTAAGTTGGGACAGGCAAAACAAGAATGGAATATTCCGCTTGAAAGGAAACCAGGTTTATACACAATGACAATTCAAGATCAAATGATACGCAGTCTATGCGTATTGTATGGTGAGTAAGAGAGTCTTGAAGTTGATATGGAAGTGTACAGGAAGCCAATGAAGTTGAATCTGAATTGGTGTGATGTTATCTGTCGACCTTGTGCTTGTGAGGATTCTGGCAGCAGATTTCTGAACTAATTGGAGTCGATTGAGGAAAATGGTGGGAATGCCAGAGAGAAGAGAGTTGCAGTAATCCAGGCGGGAAGTGACAAAGGCGTAGATGAGAGTTTCAGTACTTGAGTAGGAAAGTGAAGGGCGGAGTCTAGATATGTTTAGGACATACTGGAAGAAGGATGCTCGGATGATGTGTGATTCAAATGAAAGGGAGTGATCAAATGTCACACCAAGACTTTTGGCAGTTGTTGACAGTGGGATGTGAAGACCAGCAATGTTTAGGCATTTTCTTTGGCAGTAAAACGTTGATCATAGTTTGTGAGCTATTAACCGTATATTAAAAGTGCTGCTCTGGTTGAAATATAAGTTGGTTTTGCAGCTTTGAAAGGATGTATATTAATTAATATGACTGAAATCTATGCTCGGGATCAGATGGTACATGTTTATAAACCGCTGTTCGAAGGTCATCTCCTCATTCTCTACACTGTAGTTAATCATTGGGTCACTCTTATTAAAACCGTACACACAAGGACTACTTCCAAGCACTTTTCCCAGCTGCTCCAACCCTTAACGTACAGCTCTCATCTATTAACTGAAGTAGCCCCAACAGCACAACCCCTCCTTGTTTCCACTTAGCAAGCTGTTTTCTCACTGACCTCATAACTCTGTTTACTCTTGCTGTCTGTCTGTCTTTTTCTGTCTCCGTCTCTCGCTCTCTCTCCCTAAGTCTATTCTCTCTGCTTGAGCTCACTCTCTCTCTCTCTCTCTCTCTCTCTCTCTCTCTCTCTCTCTCCATAAGTCTAGAGAGTGATCTATAGCTCTCTCTCTCTCTCTCTCGCTCTCTCTCTAGATCTGTCTCTCTATCTCGAGGGGT